>JADHKI010000037.1:0-231382 GCA_019925645.1 Graphilbum cf. rectangulosporium
TTTTGGCGGGGTGTGGGGGTTTTTTGGTGGTTTGTGTGGTTTTTTTTTTACCCCCTTTTTTGGTTGCCGCCTTTGGGCGCAAACCCGGCCGGGGGTCCCCCCCCCCCCCCCCCCCCCCCCCGCAGGGTGAAGACAGCCAGGAAGGTGGCCCTCCTCACACCCTCTGGCCGGGATGTGCCCCAGAAAATGGGGAAAAAAAGAGGCGCAATGCGCAAACCAAACAGTGCCACCCTTCAGCCTCTAGCAGAGTAGCCATCACATGCGGACAACTCTGGCTGTCACAACGCGGGAACAGTAGCGTGTGCCGTGTGGTGGATGAATGTGCGTGACGAGAAAAACCACGCTGGGACGGTGACGACCCTCCCCGGCCTCTCTTTTTTTTTTTAAAAAAAAAAAAAATCTTTTATTCTCGCCATCTGCCTGCCGATGGAGCCGAGAACAAAAAAAAATGTGACAGGGAACCTTGATAGGACATGGCCGACGGCGCCGAGCAAGAAAGAAGAGCGAGGGCACGGACGAGACAAGGCCCCGGGCTGACCAAAGAAAAAAAAAAAAAGGTCGATACCAGAAAAGCATGCATGGGAGTAAGTGAAGAGGGTCTTCCGCGCCGGAGCAGCTCTGTTCTGCCAATCAGAAACAGGATGTGGGGCCACCTCAGAAAAGGGTCTTTTTGCGCAGCCGTGGCAGAAAGCCTGCACAGGTTTTGTGAACACACACACACGTGTGGTAGATACGGTGCAAACACTGTCCCGCGCGCGTATCTCGTGCACAGCAGGGCAAAGGACGAACGTGTAAAATCGGTTGTCCTGCATTTCGGGCCAAGCTCCGTCGTCTCCCCGTCGCTGTATCCATCGGTTCCGGCAGGCTGGCGTTCTATTGCCGCCTACGCTGACCGAGTACATGCACGAGGACCCGTGGTTCCTTCGGACAACTATCCGTGTGGGCTCAGAGCAACATCCAACGTTCCGTTCTGCGGAGCGACGCGCCATCCATGGAGGGGCGGCCAGGATGAGAATGAAAAAAAAAAAGGCTCCAAGCTTGCGCTAATGTGGAAAGGAAATAATGGAAAGCTATGGGCAAGCGCTCAAGTTTCGGGCTCCACACCTTGGAAACGGCCTTTACGCTTTCCTTCTCGGGTTTCCACCTCGTCCATGTCAAGGTGTATATTCTGTTTTTTTCTGTTCTTTCAGCCTTTTTTTTTTCTCTTCTTCTTTTCTCTTCTTCTTTTTTTTGGCTTGCTTGCCGGGATTGTGCATTCCCATTCTTTATTCGTCCTTGATTCTCTCGCGCGTACCGATCCACGAGAACGCCGAGATCTGGGCCAAGCCCCGGTGGTCTTATCCACACCCGGCCTCTCGGCCCATTCGCGCCGTCGGGCGACGAACGACAGGAGGTCGGGCTTTGACGGTGAGAAGTCGGCGCACGGGCCAAGTTCCCCGCCTTCTTTCTTGGCGGGATTTCTTCGCGAGGTAGCTAAGCAGCAGCAGCTAGTCCTTCGGGTCGAGGGTACGGCAGCGTGCTGAGAGGCACAGTGGCAGGCCCAAGTCTCGGCTACTTGCCGGCCTACTTTTTTTTTGTTTTTGCCATGTGTGCGCCGTTTCCATCCTGTGCCCGTGCGCCGGGTCGTTCCCGGCCTCAAATGGGCAGGGCCATTCGGGGAGGGGGGGGGGGGCCTTTTTTTTTCGCCGCAGACACATTCCTGCAGAGGTTGGCATTGCTGCTGCGCGCAAGGGTGGAGGAGGGGGGAGGGGATCTGGACACGAGCTCTGTAGCTCCGCTCTCTTGTGTACTCCTCCCACAAGACTGCCGATTGGCTTCTCGCTTTCTCCTCCAGACCTTGCCTCAATTCTGCTTTGTGAGCCTGGTCGCTTGTTGGAGTCAAGTATTGGCTATATTCCGCGCGCAACCAAGCCCAGCATCCTTTCTTTTTCTCACTCTTTCTCTTTTTTCCTTTTTTTTTCCCCCCCGTTTCCTTCCTTTCGCTTCCCATGTCTGTTGCTGCTCAGCCAGCCACGCTAATGGTCCAACGGAAGATGATCGACAGACAAACATCCACGCTCGAGAAACAGGAGGCTGGGGCCTTACCAAGAGAGCTTGCCGCAAGATACAAATGCCGCCCCCAAGGTAAAACTATTGTATCCGCTCGCCGCAGCTGCCCGGCTGCCCTGTTTCCACCTTGATTCTGTATACACTAAGTATGTAACTCAACTCTTTCTCCCCCAGGCCCTGCATGTCTCTTCGGGGCTCTGAGCCCGTCTTTGTCCTAGCTTGGAACCACCCTGGGTTCTTTTTGCCGCATGGGCTCGCGGCATTGGCGCTCTGCATGTATCTTATCTGTACTAAATACAAAGTACAACTACGCGGCTCCGGCAGGCTCGACGGTACCGGCTCCGGCTGGCTTCGCCGTTGGGCGCTAGACGTCAAAAGAGCTCTGCCCCCGTTCCAGGCGTTAGTATGGAGTACTAGAGCATGCCTCGCGGAAATAGGGTAATTTGGGTGGGTTGTCACGCGTTGTAGCACCCTCCCTACGCACCATACCGCCACTTACGTACAGTATGTGTAAGATTTGTACAAGGAACCCCAAGCAGAGGTATGCAGGAATTGTAATGGCTTACGCATACGCAGCGAACACCTAGGTCGCTTTTTTTTTTTTTTTTTTTTTTTTTTGCTCCGCTACCGTGGCTTCAAATCTGTCTAGCAGAAGAGCGTTTTTTTTCTCAGAGCTCGCAGTAGCGTCCCACATAGTGTCTGTTGGCTGCTCGCTGCTTCGCTGCCTGTCAAACGCTCATACTGGCTGCTGCCAATTGCTGTGGGCTGGTACTGCCGGGGGGGAATGGTGGGCCAAAAGAGGTACCGCGCATAGCAAATAGCGCTAACAAGTACTTTGCACCCCCCCCCCCCCCCCGACTAGACCGGAGGATACTTCGTACTCGTAGGGGGGGGGGGGGGTGCGGCGGCGGGTACGGAGTACGGAGTACAAGCCCTCGCAGGCTCGAGATACAAAGCAGTGTCAGTGGCTGTCATGGTCCCGCCAAGAGAACCCTTCCCCCCCCCCCCCGGGAGGGGGCACTTTGGGGCCCTGTCCGGTATCAACTTCCCCTCGCATCCCCCCCCCCAGCAGCAGTAGCTACGGTACGGAGTACGCTCTCAAATTCGCCGTAGTTGATGCAACGTACACTCACTCGTACGCGCTGCCCTCCTGCCTTGGGACAGCTCTCCTCTGCCTCATTCGTGTTACTTTAAATGCTATTTTTTTTTTAGCCCTCGCCCCTTCCGCCGTCGGACTCATGCTGCTGGGTACGCAGTACGAGTCCTCTGCCAGCCAGCCGGCCGTTGGAAAGCTCAGACCCGTTTGCCAACGTCCTCCTTGCTTGGTTCCATCCGCACCCGCATTGGCTACCAGACGGCATGACAAGCACATGAGAAAGGCGATCAAATTTACATTGCAGGACGGTTCATGGTGAGAAGCAAAAAAAGGTAAAGCAAGGGAAGAACGAAGAGTAAACGAGATTAAAGAGAGCAAAAAAAAAAGGGGGCAAAAGAAAAGATGAAAAGCGCAATCGAATTAAGAGGAAGGAGGAAGGAGGAAAAACGGAACCCCAGCTACCCCCCCCCCCCCCCTCCTGCCTGGCCTCTTTTATGTACCTTGTAGCTTCTTCCCACCTGGTCCCTACAACGTATACAACTAGGCTCACGCTACTTGTTTCTCGCCTGTCTTCTTTCTTCTCTTCACCGGACTTTCTGGCTAACATCAAAACCTCACGGTAGCAGTGCGCAGCCGCCATACACCTAAAAACCCAGAGCAGTAACAGCCCAAGCACTGCCGAAACTCCTTCCCTCGGCCTGTTCTACCGCCAAACGCTATAACTGCCCTCTGCCCTCGACTTCTTCTCGCCAGAGCTACACCATCCCCAACCTTAATCACTACTTCGTTCCACCCCTTCTCCGTCCGTCCCCTCTCTTCTAACACGCCACACAACTGTTGCCGATGCCCTACCTACTAAGTTTCCCGTGAGCAGACGCCAACGTCCCACTCGAGAGCAAGCTCAGATCACAGCTCCGACTGTCGTCCTTCTTATCGCTCCGGCTCTTCGTGCATCGTCCTCGTTTTCTGGTCTCTCTCTCTCTCTCTCTCTCTCTCCCACACACACACACACACCCTTCCTCAGTCCGCTGCTTCCCGAGCCCCCTTGCTCACCGTCTCCTCTCTCTTGGGTCTGCCCGTTCTACGTTGGCTGCATCTCTCCTAAACTTTTTTGTCTTCTCCCCTTCACACCACAATTTCTACCTGTGGTCTTTCATATATTACCCCGAGGCCCAGTTCTCTAGGTCGACGCTGGTGAGAAAGGCTAAGCTAGTGACGACTATCTCTGGGACTATCTTGTACTTGTTCCATATCCGACGACGGCCTCGAACCTATAGCAGCGCACTAGATCGACATCCCCTCCACTCCTCTAAAGCTCTTCTCTATTTCCTCTTCTCTTCCTATCTCCTTTGCCTTCTTCCACTACCTGGTCGTTCCATTGCTCGTTTCTTCGCCCCCCCCCCTCCCTCTCCTCCCTTTTTCTCGTTACATGCAAAGGACGACGCCGACTACGACACCGACGACAGACACAGCTGCAGCTGCGATTGCTTACCTGCGCGTCGCATTTTCCAACACCTAACCGGAATCGGCGGTCGCATTGCGGCCTCAACCAACTCAATTCACAATGGCGAATAAGATGGTGCTATACAAGCTGGTGGTATTGGGCGACGGCGGCGTAGGAAAAACAGCACTGACGATCCAATTGTGTTTGCAACACTTTGTTGAGACTGTAAGTTTTTGACCCGAAAGCTCTTGATTTTCGTCTGCCGTTTTATTTCCACGTCTTGCAGCCTTGGAAGGTGCATCTTCTTTCCTTTTTCGTGGCTGTCGCTATCCTTATCTATCCCGATCCGTGCCAATGCCTCTTGTGCGATTTGTCTCTTGTCTTTTTGCGCCGCTTGCGCACCACGTCTGGTGGATGGCTTGGCTGCTCAAGCGCACCGTTGTAGCCGGACATGCGCTCTTGTTGGAAGGAGGAGGAAGAGACGGGGTGGGGGGTGGAAGAGGGGAAGAGGGCGAGAGGAGAGAGAGAGGGGGGGGGGAAGAGACGGACCCCGTGGACGTTGCTGCAGCTTCATTTGACTTGTTCTGGTCGTCGCTTTGTGCGCCCACTTCTTCTTGTTCTCTGTCCACCTCTCATTTGCCCGCGCCGAACGCCCCAAAGCTGCCTGATGTACCCGCAGGTTTCTCATTTTGTCTTCCCCCCCACCCCCCTTCCGTCCTTTTTGCCTGCGAAACGTCGCGTTGAGTTTTAAATTGCTGTCATGTGTTACATGGAATCTAACACGACTTTGCCACCGTCATTTAGTACGATCCAACGATTGAAGACTCCTATCGGAAGCAAGTGGTTATCGACGGCCAGGCCTGCATGCTGGAAGTCCTGGACACCGCAGGCCAGGAAGAGTACACAGCTTTGCGCGACCAGTGGATCCGAGACGGCGAGGGCTTTGTACTCGTTTACAGCATTTCCTCGCGGTCATCTTTTTCCCGAATCAAGCGCTTCCATCACCAGATCCAACGCGTGAAGGAGTCAACTGCCTCCTCGCCGTCATACCCAGGCTCGCCTCTCGCATCAGCCAACCCACAAGCGCCTGTCCCCGTCATGTTGGTGGGCAACAAGAGCGACCGTGTCACGGAGCGCGAGGTCTCCACGCAAGAAGGACACGCCCTGGCCCGTGAGCTGGGCTGCGAGTTCGTCGAGGCTTCGGCCAAGAACTGCATCAATGTGGAAAAGGCCTTTTACGACGTTGTTCGCATCTTGCGCCGCCAGCGCCAGCAAGCTACTCGTCCACTGCCAACGAGCAGTGGGAGCCGTCGCCCTCAAGGCAGCGACAACAGTTCTCGACGGACCGATTCCGAACGCTACCGAAGAAATAAAAGTGGAAGCCGTTGCGTCGTCTTATAATCTCTCTCAAATCACTGCGATAGGAAAGGGTGGGGGGGGGCCTCCTCCAGGGTCGGCTATGCGGTCTAGATGGCTCACTTGGCTCATTTCAAGGCATCGACGGCCCTGAAAAGGCCAGCCCTTCCCCCCCCCCCTCCCTCCTCCCTACCTCCTTGCGAAATTTTGCTCCTTTTGTTCGTTTGGCTTGAGAAGACATCTGCAGGGCTGGGTTTCCAGTACAATGGTCCATGTGCGGCCAAGCTACTCTATGCTTTCGGTTTTTTTGTTTACTGGACGAAGAATCATGTTTCTTCACGCGTACCACAATTTATGCGACACGTTCTAAGAGGAAATATGAGAAAAAGGGCGAAAAAATACCACATGATATAACGAAATCTCACTATTGCGCCTCGTTTATAAACGAGGAAGTCGAGCCAAGGACAAATGTACCGGAAAAGGCAAACAATCTTTGTTGACGGAACTGTTTTTTTTTTTGGCGCCTGCTTGGCCGCTCACACGACGGCATTCGCCCACATCACACTTTGGCAGACATGCACCGACAACCCCTACTACCCTCTCCCTTCCCCCCCCCTGTTCTCCCTACCCATGGAGCAGATTGTGGCAGTTCCTTTTTTTCTCCCAGCGCGTGGCGTTTAGAGCTGAAAAAGTGCATAAATGACTTGCAACCCAACCTCCCCCCCCCCCCCAAAAAGCAATGAGAGTTCCGGTCAGATCTCGGATACGGGCATCAACGTGAGGGCGCAAGGTTATCGATGATTCGAATTTCGGATGCTTCCTCTAGCTTACATAGGCACAAAGGCAGTATCGCAGTGTTTGGTTTCGAACGGTAGAACTTGCTGGAGTTTCGGAGTCTGGTTCTGGTCGAGTCATTCCTTTTATCGACTTTTACCCCTTCCAAACCCTATGGACGGCGCCTAGGTATTCTTGTTTTATTGCCCATGGAGAAATATCAAAGTCATATACTGGCCACTTACTCGCAATTGTTTTCTTTTTTCTTTTCTGTTGCCTGCAAACCTGTCGCCGGGGGCTGCTGTGGCCCAGATCGTTCCTAGACCAGTGCAGGACGAGCTAGATAGAGCTTTCTCTCTCTCGCCAAGAGCGCATTGTTTGTTTTAATTTGGTTTCGTTCGGGGTTGCTTGCTTGTTATGAGATATTGGGGGCTGGCCGACTGTATATATGCGTGCCCATGTCGGGATGGTGGACAGGTGTCATGTGCAGTGGTTGCAAGCTCAAATGGAGAGCATTGCTGGGATTCAGGACGAGGCCAACGTTTGGTGGAGAGCGCACACACAAGCAGGATAGCAGATAGACGGATGTTTGAGAGAGAGAGAGAGAGAGAGAGAGCACATGAGCAGGATGGCAGATAGACTAGGAAAGGGATGAACACCTCATGAGTTAGACTTTCGCAAGGATATTACCAAAGACCAGAGCAAGCTGTGATTTCTGAGTTGTCATGGACCCGTGAGCATGCGATGGCAGAACAGGAAGCGTTGAAAGCTGGTGAGTCGCATTAGTAGTGCCCTTTCAGACGTCCGCTAGCATGCGCTTATGAATGCAGTGGAGAACATGTATATGCACGCTGTAATATAATATGGGTTTTTGGCATTGTCGCATAGCAAGCAGCGAGCAAGCCAATGCGAGCTGGCGAGGATTCAAGGCATCCACGATGCAGCGACCAGAGGGTGGCGGGCAGCAAGGCGGGCGACGCGCCTTGGGTGCTTTTGGCCCCATTCCGTTCCTGAATCCAACAACACGGTATCACGCCCTTGTGGCGGCGGCGAGGAGGCAGACGGGAGAGGCGGCAGCAGGCGACGTGGAGAAGGCAGGCCGGGACGGCGCCCGGGACGGCGCCCGGGACGGCGACCGGGTGGCTGTGCCAGAGGAGGCGGAAGACGGCGTGTACCACATCTGGCGCAGCCGGGACAACCGCAAGGGCCGTCACGCGGTGGTGCTGACGCGGGCGTTTCTGGACCAGCACCTGGCGGCGGCGTCGGCGCGGGCGCGGGCGCGGGCTCGGGCGGGCGGCCATGGGGACAGCCATGGGGACAGGGGCGTTGCTGCGGCGTCGAGCTCGGCGGCGGCGATTGGGCGCGGGCTGGGCCGGATGGCGGTGCGGGCGCCGGTGTGGGACGTGTCGTACGACGTGGCGGTGCTCTTCACGGTGGGCTCGGTGGTGTGGGTGGTCAACGCGTTCTATGCCTGGCTGCCGCTGCAGGTGCGCGGCGGCGGCCTGGCGGCGTCGTTTGGCGACGACGCCGCCCTGGGCGCGGGCGTGACGGCGCTGGTGGGCGCGACCATTTTCGAGGTCGGCGCCGTGCTGGGCCTGCTGGAGGCGGTCAATGAGAACCGCACCGACTGCTTTGGCTGGGCGCTGGCGGCCGTGGGCGGCGGCAGTGACAGCAGCAGAGACAGAGACAGCGGCAGCGGCGGCGGCAGTGACCGAGACGGCGACAGAGACAGAGACAGCCGCGAGCACCTGCCGCTGCTGCGTCTGCAGCGCGCCCCGACGGAGGAGTGCCGACATCCACACGCCGGGCGACGGCGGCTGCTGGGGGCCGGTCCTGGCCGGAGAGCGGGGGGGGGCTCCGACGCCGGGTCCGGGCCCGGGTCCGAGTTCGGGTCCGAGTTCGGGACCGACGCCCGGTCCGAGTCCAAAGCCGGGCCCAGCTGGTCGTGGTGTCCGTCGTGGCACGAGCTGCAGACGCACTACGTGCGGGAGATTGGCTTCTGGGCCAACGCGATCCAGCTGGTGGGCGCGACGGTGTTTTGGATCTCGAGCGTGACGGGCCTGCCGCCCATCTACAAGGGGCTGTCACGGGCGGCGGCCAACGGGGTGTTTTGGCTGCCGCAGGTGGTCGGCGGCGCGGGCTTTGTGGTGTCGAGCGTGCTGTTTGTCGTGGAGACGCAGACGCGCTGGTGGCGGCCGGCGCCGGCGCTGCTGGGCTGGCACATTGGCATGTGGAATCTGGTCGGCGCCCTCGGCTTCACGCTGTGCGGCGCCTTTGGCTTTGCCGTGGCCACGGCCACCGACCGCATGGCTTATGCGTCGGCGCTGTCGACCTTTATCGGCTCGTGGGCCTTTCTGGTAGGCTTATTTTTCTTTTCCCTTTTGATTTTTGGTTTGTTTTGTTTTTTTCTTCTTTTCTTTCTTTCTCTTTTCTTTTCTTTTTTTCCCTTCCTCTGCCCGCACATGCTCACCGGCATCACCACAGATTGGCAGCCTGGTGCAATGGTACGAGAGCCTCGACAAGTACCCGGTGACGATCCGGGCGTCGGCGCCGGTGCCGGGCGGCGGGAAAAGAACAGGCTGATACGAGCTTTATGACACGGACATTGTGTTTACGTTTGGACTTTAGCTTGGGATCGGAATCGTCTGGACAACGCTTGACTCGGCATCATTCTTGAAAAAAATGGTAGTGTGAGGCTTCATTCAGCGTTTCTGGCATCGTTGCGGACGAGACATGGAATCCAGCGCACAAATATTTCTTAGCCATGCTTGTTGACTCTGTATAGCTCGAAAACATGATTCACAGCATTGACCAGGTCTTGACAAACCGCCAGAGTCTGTATATCTGTACATCGTCAAGAAAAGAGCCCAGGGCACGTGCATAAGAGATAAGGCGACTGCAGGTTGCTCCTGCCTGCGCGTGGGAGTCTGCCACCGGCACCAATCGGCGGCGCTCCTTCCTGCCTGCATCTCTTGCTTTCGCTTTCACGGTCGGCAGGCACAGGCGGCTGGCTCTTCCGCCCTGCGGCCTTGCGGCAGGAATCCGGCAACAGTGCGCTGGACCACCGAGTGTTCTCTGGCGCCCGTCTTGGCAGACAGCTAACAGACCCTAACCAAAATCTGTTTTCCTCTGGTTGATGGCCTCTGGAAGCCACGTGCAGACGCTCTAGAACAGGCGATCACGGACTGCCTTTTACGCCGTACGCCTACAAAAAGGACGCCATCAACGGCGTAATTTGCTAGTAATAATAATATACTACCATTGGACCGGAACAAGCCCCGACGGCATCATGTGCGGTCCTTTTCCCTCCTTTGCTTCCCTGGCCAAAGTAACGTCGGACGGCTCGCCAAAGCGAAATATGCAGTAGCCCGATCTTCCTTGCGTCGATGGAGGGAAATCTGGGCGACGGGCCAGAAAGGAGGGCACGAGGACGACGGCCTCTGAGCCGGGTGCGTCATTCACCTCGGCGGTCCAAACTGACGCAAGTCGTACGAGCAGGATGCCGGTACGACGACGGTAAGCTCTCGCGTGTGCGTTGCGTTTCGTGACGACGCCGCGTGTGTGATGTGTGTGTGTGTGTGTATGTTGTGTGATGTGTAGCACGGCTACAGTGCCATTGTGCGAGTGTTAGTATCGTAGGAGCCCCGATGGGACCGAGACAAGGGCTCTCCCCCCCCTTCCTGCCCTCGCTCTTGTGATAGCAATGAGGACAGTACGACGTGTTGCGACGCTCATCAACGAAGAAAGATTCCACGCGGCGGGAAACGAGGCGCAAGCTACTCCGTACACACTACAGCTAGCTAGCTATACACTAACACTAAAAAACTACGTAGCCGGCAGAGGCACGCCTGCACAGCGCGGAACAGCCGTGCGCCGAGAGCAGCACGGGGATGGGCAAAGATGCGATGACAGGGAGCCTCGTAAGATGGGGACCGCGTGCCACACGCTTTTTCTGCGTGCTCCGCAGAGACCCATGAGCGATATCTTGCACTGTGCCTACGCGCGCATATATTAGGCCCCGGAAAGGCGCCGCCCAAAATGGAGCGCATGCCGGCAGTCGTCGGAGTGGGCAGCGCCCGGTGGACCAGAAAGAAAAACGAGAGAAGCGAGGAAAAAGGCCACAGGGAAATAAAGAAGGAGACGAACGCAACGGTGGCAGCTGGACTGGATGCCCTTTCTGAGCCGACGCCTCCACCAGATCCGCCCCCGACAGCACCCAGAGCCAACCAGCCGGCTGGGAGGGGGGGGGATGGATAGGCTTCATTCATGCGCACGGAATTGGAATGAATTGAGGGGACAAATTGCGCGGACAAATTGAGCGGACAAAAAGAGACACGGGAGAGAGAGAGAGTACCAAGACTACGACGTCTACCGCGTGCCCGTCTTCTCTCAAATTGCAGGGGGTGACAGGCGCCCAACAACAAAACAAGACAAGATAGATACGAGCTCTGCCGCCCCTATCCTGCCAAGGCGGCCTTTTCATTTCGGGAACCACCAGATGAGCTCTTTTACTCCGTAGCATGGGCGGGCGGGCGTCTGACTCTCTCCAGCGACAAGTGGCAGGGTGGCTTCTTTCCTTCTTTTTTTCTTGATTATCTTCCCTTTCTTTATTATTGCCGGATCGACGCCGTCCCAGAGCCGTGGCCTCGTCCAGGGTGGCTCCTGGCAGGCGGATTGACCCAGAGCATGGCTGTTGTTGTTTTTCTCTTTTCTTCCTCTTCTTCGTCTGTTCCTGCTGTAATTACGGAGTCCGGAGAGCAGAGCTACGGGAGTACTCACAGCCATGCTCGCCGAGCACTGAACCAGGCTAGTACAGGTAGAGCTTCTTGGCCCTAGTCGCTGGCCTCGGACTCTACCCTAGCGGCGACGCGTTCGCCACTGTGACGGTGATGCGTGATGCAGGTGACGGTGATGTGCGGCCGGGCGTGACAGCCCGATGCCTTTGCAGCAAGATACGCAAGTCGACTAGGCCGTATGCAGCGCCCGCTGCAACCCAATTTGGTTTTTCTGGCTGCCCACTTCCCCTTTTTTGTTTTCTTCTCGTTTCGGTGGAGCAGAATGCACCCGTTCCCCACGACCCAAGCTTTTTCCCCCCTCTCGAACAATATGCACGCTATTTATTAATAAAGATGCATCCTGCGGGAGGAGCTCGGCCTCCTGCATGCGACGCTGTCGCTCTCGCCGGTGCTGCGCAACACTCACCCAGCCTGGCAACAGCCAGACACACGGAGAGAGAGAGAAAACAAGAGACCACAACGGGCACGGCGGCCAAGCTCTTTTCGCTTTCCGCGCGCGCAGTACTTTGTCTGAATAGCGCCCCGGCTATCTGAGAGCGATCAGCACCCGTGAAATTACGCCTCTCTCTCTCTCTCTCTCTCTCTCTGTGCATCCCCCCCCTGCCGTAGCTGTGCCCCCCGGTCTTGGCCGTTTGATAGCACCCAAATATCCCATCGCCGCACGTTTCCTTTGGCTCCAACGTTTCAGCACAAGCCGTCACCCGCGCTACTGCCCAACACCGCCTAGCGCCTGCCCCCTTTCTCTCTCTCTCTCTCTCACTTTGTACTTGGCATGCCAGAACGGTACTCCGTATCTTTGCGCCGGCGGGCGCGGGCTGGCCCTCCTAGTCCGGCGCGCCTGCCGCCAACCAACCAAGAACCAACATGGGCGCGCGCACAGAGGGTCGCTCCTGCCTGCCTGCGCAAAAACATCGCCCGCGCCTGCCCACCACGCTCAGCGCAGCCAGCCAGCCAGCCCTACGGCACAGCAGCCGGTTTCAACATGTCTCGTTGCCGCGTAAGACGTGCTCCGTACTCTGTACTTTTTTTTTCTTCTCTCGTCCGGCGTACTCGTAGTCCTGCTGCCGCCCTTCCCCCCGCCTTGGTGCACAAACCTGCCAGAGATCCTGCCTCTCAACCCGTATCTTCTTAGTACCGGACTCCGCAGACGGACTGCAGTCGCGCCCGCGCCCGGCCACGCCTTCCCTTCCTCGCCGCCCGGCCACGCCGTCCGCCTCGGCCCAGCGCCTGCCTCACATGGTCCTGCGTCCTGCTGCCTCTTCTTATGAAATTTGAAGCCCTGGCCAACGTCACACCACAGCCAGACTCGACAGCTTCTCTTCCCACCTGGCCCGTGATGGCCGCGCCGCCCCCCTCCCCTCCGGTGGAGCCTCCAATCCCACACACCCCCCGGCTCCTCATTCAGGTCCAACCCCCCCCTCCCCTGCTCTCTTTGCCTGTCTACTACGGAGCAGCTGTGCAGGCTAGGCCCAGTGTACGGATAGTCTGCTGCTCCGAGCGACCCAAATCTTCTTTTTTTTTTCCCCCTTCCCTGCCTGGCCTCTGGGATCGAGGCCTGTCAGATTGATTGGCGACTCTGGCGTCGGCTTCGAGACACACAAGGCCTCGCCCGCGTTTCTTGTTTCTTGTTTCTTTACTCTCGTTTCTCTCCAGGCCTTTCTCCCCTCCCCCCCCCCTCTCTTTTTACTCTCTCCCCCCCTAACTTCCTCTCCCCTCCTCTCTTTCCTCCACCTCTCTCATTCTCTCCGCTTTTTTTTCCCTTCCTCTCGTCGCGTCTCGTCGCTCCCCTTTTTTGCCTTTTTTCCGCCTTACGATCGTTGCGAGCAACCTCACACCTTTGTGATCGACTCGGTCTTGCACGCTCCCGAAGCCCGTTTCACACGGACCGCTCGACGCGTCCTTCAGCCTCGACCTCTTTTTCCGCCGTGCCTCCAGCCGTCGTCTCTCTCTCTCTCTCTCTCTCTCTTTCAACCTCTCTCGTTCGATAACACCCCCGGCAAGCTTTCGCTAGCTTTGCTTCTTCTTTCCCAACTGTTTCTGCCACCCGCTGTCCGCTCGTTACCATCTTGTCCATCATTTGTTGCTCTTTTCTCTCTCTCTTTTTCTTTCTTTCTCTTCTTCAGATTGTGCTTTGTGCCACTCTGTTGCTATTGTAAAAGAGTTTCACTCTTGTGTATTATATTCGCCATCTGCCGTGAAGAGCTCTGAGCCTCGCGTTTTTTCCACTGTCGACTGTTATTTTTCTCTCTCTTTCTCTCGCTCTCTCCTTCTGCCGTTTAAGATATTATACCCACCGAACCGAGCCGGCCTTTTGACAGCTTCGACAGCTTTGGTCTCTTCACACATTGCACCACCAACCTCGCCTCCGCCGTGGAACGAGGCAAACTTTCAAGTCGAACAGGCTACCCAGCTGCTGCTTCCTTTCGGTCTTGCCGAGTGGAGAGCCTTTATTGTCTCAATCCCACGTTTTTGCGCATTCCCCGACTTGACACGGCTGTTCACGCTTCAGCTGCACATGCCAGCCGTCCGGGGTTGGCTCCTTGTCTCTTTGATAACAGGTATGCTCCCCAGCTCAGCGCACCATCGGTCTAAGCGAGATAAGATAGTCGCGGCATCCACGACCTCGCTCGGAACACCGAAGCCCCCCCCCCCCCTCCTGAGCCAGGCAGGCCATGATCCTTCCATGCCATGCGGCGCTGTGCGCCTTTCTGGAACTGTTTGACACCGGCTAACACTGGCACCAGCAGACATTGTGGCGCATCCGTGTGCAATCCTGCGAGAATAAAACAATATTGACTCACTTTGGCTTTGCCAAGGCTTACAGCCTCACCCACGCACAAAGTTGTGAGGCAAAGTGCTTTCAGTCCCCCCCCTTGGGTATGTCCGCAGCTTCCCCTTCCCGTGGGTGGCTTGAAATTTCTCGTCACAGAGTGTTCCGTCTCACTTGCCTTGTGCTTTTTGTTTCATATGTTTTTTTTTTTTATTTTTGCTTTTTTTCGTTCTTTGCTTTCTTTTTGTATTTTGCTTTTTTGCTCGGGCCTTGGTCTTGGACCTTTTTGCCCCCTGCCATTGGTGGGTCTTCTTCTCCAAGCTGCAAGGGGAAGAAGAAGAGCAAGGGTCCGAGGACGGCAGGGGAGGCATGGAGCGGAGGGGGATTTGCAAGGCCCAGGGCGGCATCGAGACGGGCAATCCTGTATCAGAATTGGCCTTTGCTAACGGTTTCCGCCACGCTCAGATATCAACCCGCTCCTTCTCTTTCATGCACCTGTACAGCATCACGGCTGATAAAGGGGGTTTGCAGGTGTCTCGGCACTGTTAACTGCAACTCCTTACTGGTGGGGAGGCACCGACGTGCTTCTTGTCCCAGCCAATCCTGGCTCTTTTTTTCCTTTCTTTTTTCCCCCCCCGTCCGTTCCTTGCAGTCATCTGCTTCTTCTTAACACAAAGGGTTCGGCCGGCTGTCGCCTTGGTGTTTTTGGGTGCTACGCTCAGCCATACTTTGGGAGAGGTCTCGGGGCTGCTTTTTTGTCGTCCTCCTCTCTCGACTGCTGTCCGATATGAGCGGCGGTCCCTCCGCGGCGGCTTCATAAGAGATTCCCCTCGGACGTGCTTGTATGCCCAGAACCGCCCTCGCCATGGCCAGCACAGCCGTGTGGGAGACCGAGGATGAGACCGACGGGCCGATCCTCGCGGCTCTGCCGACGCCGTCGGACACGCCCTATCGCACTCCTTCGCGAGGCTCCAAGAAATCGCAAAAATCTCGCCGCTCCATCACGCCTCCCCTGACAGCATCGACGCCCGCCATGCCGGGGACCGACAAGACGGATAGAACAGACAAGAGCTCCAAGCGCTCCTCCAGAGACTTGGCCACCGACGAGACCATTAGCATCTTTGACCCTCGGCGCTTCACCCCCACCTTGCACGCGAACCTGGTGTCCGAGATCCTCGCTCTCCGCCGCGATCAGGAGGAGAAGATGAAGATCATTGAGAGCCTCGAGACGTCCCTCCATGCCTCGCGAGAGGAGGAGGATGCGGCCAAGCTGTCCTTGGTGGCCGCGGCAAAGGATAACCGATCGCTGAAGCGCCAGTTGGCGCTGCTGGAAGGCGGTACCTCTTCTGCCTTGGGCGAGCTAGCCCGTGAACGAGACGATGCCCTTGAAACGGCCAACGATACGAAGAAACGATTGGATACTACCCAGAAACGCCTGCGCCACCACGAAGAGGATCTCGAGCGTTCCCATGAGCAGTTTTCGCGCGAGAAGGAGGCCTGGGACGAGGAACGCCGCAAGCTGGAGCGGAAGCTCCATGTTGCCGACGCGCGCCTCAAGACCATTCTCGAAGAAGTGGCCGCCTTCCACGAGGCGCAAGCCAACAACGGCGCCCACGGAGCCGACAACGAGATGGAGGACGGGCCCGCCAAGGACAAGGACGGCGATGCCGTCAGCGTCCGCTCCATGAGCATGACAAACAGCGTTCGCTTCTCCGTCCTGACCGGCAAGTACAATGGCGCCTCGCTCGCCGACGAGCTCAACTTTGGCTCCGACTATGATGACGAGACCGACCACGGCGGCCGCGAGAGCGTGCTGTCCAACTACTTCCATGTCCGCAACCCCAGCCGGGACAGCATCCCCTCGCGGTCGCATCGCCGGAACCAGAGCAACGACAGCATCCGCCGCCCCGGCAGCGTCGCCCGCGGCCGTTACCTGAACCAGACCGTCCTGGAACGCCTGGAAGGCGTCACCATTCGCGAGGACGAAGAGGAGCAGGAACAGCCAGGGGCCCCTGCCGTTCAGCCACCACCCAAGGTCGAATACACCGATTCGGCTGTGCAGTACTCGCCGCCCCCTTCACCGAAACTACCGCCGGCGTCTGTGTCGGAGCCCGTGACGGAGCCCGTGTCGGAGCATGTGCCGGAACCCGCGCCGGAGCCCGCGCTTCAGCCTCTACCAGAGATGCCGTTTGCCCTGGATCCTCACGCCGCCCCGCCGCCCATCCCGGCTCGTGCCGACCGCTCCTCCATTCACGAAGCCACAGTCGAGACCCTGGTTCGCGGTGAGCTGGTCGAGATCGAGGCCAACCAGCGCCGGAAGCGGGTGCACGTCGCGCGTCCTCTGACGATTGAGCCAAACGCTATGCCGAGCAGCCTGATGGTGTCTGTGGGGTCGCAAACGGTCGCGGAGGAGCCTCTGAGCCCACCCAAGACCCCCAAGTCACCTCCGTTTGAGAGAGAGGTGGAGCGTCACTCTCCCAGTACGCCGCCGCCGCCGCCGCCACCACCAACACCACCACCGCCGCCGCCGCCGCCGCCAGCAATGATTTCCAGCTCAACCCAGACCGATCCGCCTCCCGCTCCTCCTACTCCTCCATTGCCGGAGCTTTCACCCAGCACCATGTTTTCGCTTGGACCGATGCCCATCCCGAGCATTAGCATTCACCCTCCCACGAGTCGGCCCTCAACGCCGTGCGAGCCGCTGCTTCCCCCGCTGTCCAAGGACTTTGGCTGCCAGGTCGAGATCTCTCTGCCCATGTCGTCCAAGTCCGTCTCCGTTCAGACAGACGAGATTCGCGTTGACAAACGCCTGGACCGTCTTCCCGCTCATCTGCACCCGTCGGCCATCACCTCGAGGCCAGCCTCACCGGCGGCTCTGCCGACGACGCTGGATACGGCGACTGGCATGAATGAGCAGTTCGGCCCTGTGCCTGGTCACCTGCCGCCCCGGAACCCGCGAAGACTGGCAGCCAGAGCGAGCCTCACGAGCGAGCCGCCGTCCCCGCCCATCGTTCCGACGGCGTCTGCCTTTGGCCTCGAAGAAACCCACGATGCCTACCCCGGGAACAATGATGACGGTCCGCTGTCCAGCCAGAAGGCGCCCATGCGTCGGCCACACCGCATCAGCAGCTTATTTGCCGGCTTTGACGGCGTCAGCTCCGACGAGGTGGATGAGTTTGCGGATGCGGATCTCAGTGATTCCGAGTTCCGCACGGCGCTGTCGGCTCCCAAGCCAAAGTCGGTCTCTTCGCGGGCCACCAGCAAGCGGACTTCCAACCTGTCCAACGGCACAACATCCCCAGAGCAAATGACCTCGTTCTTGCGGCGCAGCTCCGTTCGCAACTCCGTCAAGGCATTTAACGGCATGAACGGCACAGAGCTGTACAGCAAATACGCCCTGCCCGACAACAAGCGTGACAGCCGGGACTCCACCATTAGCTACAAGTCATCGCTCCGGAGCTCGCGCATGTCTTACGAGAAGGGTGGCTCCTCTATCCTGAGCGGATCTGGAAACAGGTCCAGCGTCATGCGCAAGGCGGCCATGATCCAGAACGGCATCGCCACCCACCAAGGGCGGTCACGGAGCCCGAGCCTGCCGGATGCGCGCGATCCGCCGTTCCCCATCCCGACACGCGCAAGCTCACGGAAGCCACCCATCAGTGTCAGCGCCCCCAGCGACGGACAGCGCAGTCCAACACGGGCCCGGGACCCCTGGCACCGACGCAGTGGCAGCCGTAACCACTACCGGGCCAACAGCATCCGCAAGGTTCGGTCAGCAGCGGCGATCCCGGTCAAGCCGAGGCCGAGAAGGACGAGCAGCCGGTCGCCGCCGCCGGCTCTCGGGAGTGCTTTCTCGGCAGAAGAGGAGCCGGAGAGCCCGGGTCTGCCCCCGCTGCCCAACAATGATATCACTGCGCCTCGGGGTGGTTACTCTTCGTCAACGAGGTACAAGTCTTACCACCGGCACCAGCCATCGACCAACACGGCCAACACGGATCAGACCGGGCCGGGCTCGGTAAACAGCTCCAACCAAGCCACGGGCGTGGTCGATGCTATTGCACAAACCATGGTCGGCGAGTGGATGTACAAGTACGTGCGCCGGCGCAAGTCCTTTGGTGGCGCGGACAACACCAAAGGAGACGACAGCAGCAACGACCGCCACAAGCGCTGGGTGTGGCTGGCGCCTTACGAGCGCGCCATTCTCTGGAGCAGCAAGCAGCCTTCGAGCAACAGCACATTGATGGGCAAATCAGGACGCAAATGTGAGTGTGGCCAGCAACGACGCCTTTGTTTGTCCTTGCAAATCTCTTTATTTCCTTTTCTCTTTTCCTTGTAGCTAATGCTCTTGATAGTGACCATCCAATCCGTCCTGGACGTCAAGGACGACAACCCGCCGCCCAAGGGCTGCCCGCAGCTCTTCAACCGGTCGATCCTGATCCTGACGCCGCAGAGGGCGCTCAAATTCACGGCCACGACACCGGAACGGCATTATCTCTGGCTGACGTCCCTGTCCTTCCTTGCGCACTCGCAGCAGGCGGTGCCGGAGAACATTGCGGTGCCGCTACCGCATTCCGTACCCGACTTTGAGATTCCACGGGTCAAGGCGCGCAAGAACCCCATCCGCGACTCGATCCGCCTGACCAAGAGCAAGACGGCCATGATTCAGACTGCATCGGGCGCGTCCGTCGCAGTGCCGCCCCCTCCTCCGCCACCGATGAGCGAGGCATCGTCACACACGGATTCGATGCCGCCCAGCATCCCCAGCTACCGGCCGCCGCCGGAATCTGTCGTTTCTGCTCCGTCCGTCGTGACTGCTGCATCGACACACCAGCGCGATCTGTCACGCGACACGGCCGAGCCGCCGGCGATTGCTCGGTTCCACGACCGCGCCAATCAGGCCATGGTCCACGGCCGGAAGCGAAGCAACACGGGCGGACATGTGCCGCCGCCGCTGTCGTTCCGGGGCTTTTCCGGGCCTACAGGCAGCAGCGGCAGCTACCACCACGCATCTACCAACAGCACAGCCGGCAACTCGGACATTTCGCAGTCCCATTCCCAGGCATCGACCAATGTGACGTGGGGTCTGATTGGCACCAACAGCTCACAGCGCACGTCGGAGGCGTCATCACGGCCCAGCGGGCAGACGATGAACAACTTTTTCGATGCCATTGGCACGGTCCGCATGGAGGCGTTTATCAGCCCCCTGGCCTTCTCCCAGTTTGACGAGTTCCCCGACGAGCAAGAGGAGATGCGGTACCGGGCGCGGCGGCGAAGCAAGGAAATGCGGCGGCGGGCCAGCCGAAGCCGTCACCGGGACAGCTACCACTCCCGGGGCACAGTGGGAACGGACGACTTTTACAGCGGAAGCCGTACCGGGGGCGAGGAAGATTTCTTCCGCGAGGATCCTTTCCGGGGCTTCTAGGGGCTGGGAGGGAGAGCACTTGCGCGCAGGGTTTAGTTAGGGGTGTTGGGATGGGAGGTTGGAAGTCGTTCGATTCTTTTTTTTATTTATTTGATACATATATATATGTATAGCGAGCAGGACAAATGCCTCTGGTGGGTTTGTATATGGGGGTGGTGTTCACAAAGGGAATTGGGGAGCGTAGGCGCGCTATTTCCTTTGTGAGATGTATTTTACTCTTCGATTGTATTTCTACACACATTTGGTGCTACTTTTGGGAGGAATATAGGAGCCAAAAAGGCCAGACAAGGCTCGACACCTCATTTCCTTGTCTCATTTCTTAGCCGTCTAGGGAATCGAACTTTTAGTTTACTCGTGACCCACTGAAATGAAGGGAGCAGCCACGCCGCTAAGAGCTTTTTAGACACAGAAGAGCCATCTTACAACTCCGTCGCCAGCGATCCATCCATCCGGCTGAAGGAGAAAGATTGTGCAGAGGTTCACTTTCGCTGCACTCTTGGGCTGGGGTTTTGCGTGCGCCCCCCGCTTTTGCCGGCGATGGAGGCCGAGGCCGAGTCGCTCGAGGCGCTGCAGGCACGCCACCGCCGCGAGCTGCGCGAGCTGCAGGGCCGCATCACGAACAAGAAGAAGAACGCGACGAAGAAGACGCGCAAGGGAGTGCTGGACGAGTGCGCCGCGCTCGAGCGGGAGCTGCGGGAGCGGCACGAGGCCGAGCTGCGGGCTGCGCAGGGGGGGGAGGAGGGGGAGGAGGAGGCGGAAGGGGGGGGCGGAGAGGGGGAAGCCGGCGAGGGGGAAGCCGGCGAGGAGGGGGAGGGGGAGGGGGAGGGGAAAAAGGGGGGCGCCAAAGGCGAGTGTGGCCGTGTGGGCGTGGCTGCGGCGCCATCCTCGGCGGCGGAGGTGTCTGCGGCGGCTCCGGCCGTTGCCGCCGAGCGGCCGCGCAAGAACCGCCAGAAGGAGCGGCTGGCGCGGCGCGCGGCGGAGCAGCAGCGGCTGGCCGAGGCGGCGGCGTCGGAGGCGGCCGGGATGGTGGACCACGCGGCCGCGGAGCGCGCGGTCATGGCGCCGCTGATTGCGCGCAGCGGCCGCGCCGAGCACGCCATCCGGCCGGACGGGCACTGCCTCTTCTCGGCGGTGGCGGACCAGCTGGCGCAGGCGGGCATCGCGGTGGCGGCCGCGGCCGGTTCCGGGGCCGGCCCGGGCCAGGACGAGGACGACTACCGGGTCGTCCGGCGCGTGGCGGCCGCGTACATGGAAGCACACCCCGACGACTTTGCGCCTTTTCTGCTGCTGGACGAGAGCGCCGGCGCCGGCGGCGGCGCCGACGCCGACCCGCTGGCGGCACACGTGCGGGCCATCCGCGACACGGCGGAATGGGGCAGCCAGCTGGAGCTGACGGCGCTGGCCAACGCGTACGCGGTGGATATCCGCGTGCTGCACGACGGGCGCAGCGAGCTGATCCGGCCGGCCGGCGCGGAAGCCGACGGCGACGGCGACGGCGACGGCGACGGCGACGGTGACAACAACGGGCTGCAGAACAGCACCGCCGGTCCGGCGGCCGGCAGCGGCAAACGGCCAACGCTGTGGCTGGTCTACTACCGGCACGGGTTCGGGCTGGGCGAGCACTACAACTCGCTGCGGGCCCAAGACGCATGATGCAAATATGGTTTGATGTTTGGTGTTGACGGGCCATCCCAGAAGCGCTCTCAGCAGACTATGAAACACAGACTATGAAACAAGAAGCTGCCTGCCTCTGACGGACCCCCCCTCAGGCATACGGCAGCCGCGATTCGCTCTCAAAGCCCGGACGGGTCGGCACAACATCCTTGACGGGGTGGAGGAACATGGCCGGCAGGCACGGCCGGCCATGGGCCAGCTCCCACTCGAGACCGCCGGTGCCGCCGTCCTCGTATCCGGCCCAGTTGTTGTACAGGTGCTGCGGCGGGTCGGCGCGGAAGTACCAGGTGGCGCCGCGGAAGCGGCCCTCGCGCCCCCATCCCATGGCGCTGTCGGGCCCGCCCGCCGACCCGCCGCGCGGGCCGCTGTTGAACCAGCGCGCCAGCCGCTCGGGCGGCCAGGGGCGGTCCATGAAGACGGGCATGGGCGCGTACACGGCCTTGAGCCCGTGCAGCAGGGCCACGGTGCCGGGGGCCATCTCGGAGCCGACGTGGTTGCCGCGCAGATTCTCCACGTGCATAATGTCCAGCAGCCGCCGCGACAGCCGGCACTGCGTGATGATGGAGCTGCGGCGCGGTAGCGGCCGCGGCTTTGTGTCGGGCGCCGGGCCGGCGGCGGCATACGCCCACACCTGGTCGCCGAGCACCCAGCCGCTGCCCTCCGGGTCAAAGAGCGGCGACAGCGTGATCAGGTCCGCCTCCTCGCCCACGCCCCATTCGTACCGGTCTGCGCGCGGCCCGGACCCCGGCGTCGGCGGCGGCGGCGGCGGCGGCGGCGGCCCGACCGGCTTGACAAACGGCAGCTCGGGGGCGCCCCAGACGGTGTCGTTGCCCGAAGCACGGCGCACGCTCCGGCGGAAGTCCGTGTCGTAGTCGCCGTGCAGGCCGGGGATGTAGAAGCGCTCGTTGCGCTCCCAGAGACCCTTGCGCGGCTGCTGGCGCGCAAAGCGGCCCAGCTTGGAGAGCATGTCGTACAGCTGGCCGGTGGCCCGCACGTCCATCTCCCAGTTCCACACAAAGGCAAACTCGCGAAAGGTCTGCATGAACATCTGCACCGACAGCCACTGCGCGTTGTGCACGCTCGCCGCCGCGCCGTCGTGCTCGCGCAGCCGCGGGTACATGTCCTGCACCAGCGCGTCGTTCCAGAGCAGCGTCATGCCGCGGAACTCGCGCGGCACCGCCGTGTCCAGGTAGTCGTCGTACGTCTTGTTGTCCGCCAGGTCCGCCGCCCCGTCCTTGACGTGCACCAGCAGATACACCTGGAACTCGCCGCCCGTCCGCAGGTTGAGCTCCGACACCATCGCCCGGATCGTGTACCGGTCGTTCTCGCTGTACTGCTTCCCGGTGAAGGACCGGAGGAGGACCGCCGTGCGCATCTCCGGCACAGCCCCCCCAACGGCGCGCCTACTTCTCTTCTTCTTCTTACTGCTGCTGCTGCTGCTGCTGCTGCTACTGCTGCTGCTCGAGGCCGCCGCCTCGGGCTCGCCGTCGTCGGAAAAGCCGTCCAGCGGCCCATACGCCGAGGTCAGGAACGTGTTGGCCGGGCTGCTGCTGCCGTCTGGGCCGAACCGGGCCCGGTTGCGCTCGACGCAGCTGTCCTGCAGGTCGCCCCAGTCGATCCCGTCGCGCGTCTCGGCCAGCAGGTGGTAGAGGCCCAGCCGCGTGTCGCGCTCAAAGCAGAGCTCCGGGTCCAGGTCCAGGACGCCGTAGCTGCCGAAGCTGGGCGCTGGGAAGCCTCTTGGCAGCCCGCGGAAGGCCGAGATGTCGCGCGGCCACCGCTCCGTCGGCCCGGCGCAGCGCACATGCTCGGCCCGGCCCGACCGCTTCCAGGACCGCGAGTTGTACGCCGGGTATGGGTCGAACGTAAAGGGCTTCTCCGTCGTGAAGCTGGGCGCCAAAGGCCACGCCGTCAGCTGCTTGCTAGACGCCGCAGCCGCCGCAGCCGCCGCCTCTCGTCTCCCGGTCTCCTCCGTGACCCGGAGGCTCGAGAGCGTGCCGCCGTAGAGAGCACCGGCCCCGGGGGCCCTGTGAAGTTGGTCAGCACGGGAGCAGCGGTGCCTCCACACAGTCGACGCACCTTGCTCGCTCCTCAAACTCGGCCTGGAAAGCCTCGCGGATCTCGGCGTCGCTCTTCTTCCAGTCCTCGCCAGCGCTGGCCGGCTCGCTCTGCTCCGTGTCCTCGTCGTCCTCGTCGAGGAGGAGGATGCCCTTTTGTGCACCAAGCTCGCCCGACAGCTCAAACGCTCGTCTTGCTCTCTGCAGCGAGACCAGGAGACAAGACGCCAGGAGCATAGCCAGCAGCCAGAACAGCGTCTTTCTGGGCCGGGGCAGCCGGCCGCGTGGGCTCGCAAGCATCGTAGGAATCACACTCCTGCGCTGGCGCGAAGCGTTTTGCGAGGAAGCGTCTTGCGAGAAAGAAGGAAAAAGACAGTGATGGCTGCCCCCCCTGAATTTGGGACTGCCATGGCCTCTATGACTCGGCAGACCGTCGTACGCCAGATTGGGAAAGAGCGATGCGCGTCCAACTTTTCCGAGGAAGGAGATCAAAAGTCAGCTTCCCGAAGCGAGATCGAAAAATGATCATGCATGTGATGCTGGGAGTCGCGCAAAGCACATCAACAAGCACTCTGTCCAACCCCGGATGCAGCGCAGGGTCGGACGACCAGGAGTCTGAGCCGAGATGCGGCAGCGAAAAAGGGCCGAAAGAAAAGACGGCGACAAAGTCTGGTGCCACCTCCGCTTTCTGTATGTCACAACTTCTGCCACCACAACTTTTCTGTCACCGACAAGACGGGGGATGCAAAAGAATGATTTGCTGATTACGCTGAACAGCTATACACAAGGCGAACATGGCGGTTCCCGTAAGTTATGCCTCCCCACCCTCCCCTCCAGCCCAAGCACCGCCCCTCGATATCCATGCTCCGAGTCAAGTCCACCCTTTGCCCTGAGAAAGCAAAACGCCGGTCCTAGCTATGGTATAGGTATATACATATATACATGTGTGAACAGAGCACAGAAAACAACAAAGCATTAAAAGCAGGTACAGCAGAAGCGAGAATACCCAAACGCGAAACAAAAAGCCAGAAGAACGAGGTGACGACAGAGAGGGAGAAAAAGAGAGAGAGAAGCCAAGAGAGCCGTTCAGATTCGTTAAAACATGCCAAGACGTGTCATGCGCTTCTCCATGTTGGGCATGTTGGGTCGCGGGCCCATGCGGCCGCCGCCCGGCGGGCCGCCAAAATAGGGGCGAGGCGGAAAACCGGCCATGCCGTTCATGCCGTTGATGGGCGGTGCCGACAGGTTGGAGCCGGGGCGGGCCGGCAGTCCGGGTCCGGGCCGGCCGCCGGGGCCGGGGCCGGGTCTGGAGCCGCGCGGGACGGCGAGGCCGCCAGGGCCGGGGCCATAGTAGCCCTGCGGCGGCAGCATCTGCTGCTGCTGCTGCGGCGGAAACGGCGGCGGCATCCAGGTCTGCTGGACACGGCGCCTGGCGTCGCGCTCGCAGTAGACGCTGCCGGCGACCTGGAAATAGCCGTCCTTGAGCGGGCGGGCGCAGTCGGTGCAGACGAAGCAGTTTGGGTGGAACTTGGCGTCGGCCTCGTCGGCGAGGTACTGGCCCTCGATGCCGACGCCGCAGGCCCCGCAGAGACTGCCGTTGACGGCGTGGTAGTGCGGCTCGCAGTACGGCCGGTCGCCGTGCACATAAAAGGTCGAAGAGGCAAAGGGCGCCGAGCACGTCGTGCACACAAAGCAGGCCTTGTGGTAGCGGCCCGTCAGCCGCCCGTCCGCGCTCGACACGGACTTGCCCGAGATCGGGTCGCCGCACGCCTTGCAGAGGCCGCGCGACGGGGCCGGTGCTGCTGGCGCCCCCGCCCGCGGCGCCGCTGTGTTGCTCCGCGAGGCCGGCCGGGGGCCCGGCGACGTTTGCTGCTTTTGCTGCTGCGCCGGCGGTGGCGGTGGCGCCGCCGCCGTCGCCGGCGTGCCACCAGGCCTGTTCCACGTGGGCGAGGCGGCCAGCGGCGCGCGGCCGGGGTTTGCGTTCTGGCTGGCCGGCTCTCCCCGGGTGTTCATGGACTGCAGGTCGTCCATGAGACTGTCCATGTTGTTGGCCCGCGAGCTGTTGCTGCCGGGTCGCCGGTGCCGGTCTGGGCCGCTGCTGCCGCTGCTGCTGCTGCTGTTGCTGTTGCTGTTGCTGTTGCTGTTGCTGTTGCTGTTGCTGTTGCTGTTGCTGTTGCTGTTGCTGTTGCTGTTGCTACTGCTGCCGCCTGCTGACGACGACATGAAAGACGACGCCGACGACATGGACGACGCCGACGAAAAGGACGACGCGGCCGACGAGAACGGAGCCCCGGGCCGGCTGAGGCTCGACACGGTGGACGACATGGACTCGGTCGGCGAGTGGTACGGATTGCCGACGCCAAACGAGGCCGCCAGGCTGATCTGCGGAATGTTGTTGCTGTTGCTGTTGCTGTTGTTCTTGTTGTGGATGCGGCCGGCATCGTGGCTGGCCGTGCGAGGAGGCGTTTGGCTATTGTTTTGGTAGCCCTCGCCGAGGGCGGCGATTTCGGACGGCCGCCGCCTCCGATCCAGCCGCGGACCCGGCTCCGAAGGGGTCCGCGCCGGCGTCTCGGAGCCATCGTTGAGGCGCGGAAAGGTGCCGGACCGGCCAATCGCTGCCGGCTGGAAGTCGGTGTTGCTCGGCCTCCGGTTCGGCAGGTCAAAGGGCCCTGGCACGATGCTGTTCATGCGCTGCATCAGGTTCAGGTTCTGGGCCGGCGTCTTGGGGCTAATGTCCGAATCGTCCCCGCCCGGGCCGCCATAGCCGCCGGGCCGCCGGGGCTGCAGTGACGACGAGGGCGAGTCGTACTCGCTGGCGATCTTGGGGGCAGCAAAGTACTCATCGCCCGATCGGCTGCTGCCGTTGCTGCCGTTGCTGCCGCCGCGCCCACCACCACCGCCACCGCCGCCGCTGCCGCCGCCGCCGCCAAAGAAGCCGGCACCAGTCCGCAGGCCCAGCGGCGTCCTCGGCGACACATTTTGCGATTCGCTCGAGTTGCTCATATTGCTGCCGGGAGTGAGCTGGCCGGTCCGGTAGTAGCCACGGTCTGGGAGATGTCAGACGGTTGTCCCGGCACGGTTGGTTTGATACGGCACCGGCAAAAAAAAAAGAAAAAAAGAAAAGGCAGACGACGACTTACTGGCGGCGGATGTGTCGACTTGCGGGGGCAGACGCCCCCGGTCCGGCTCCCTGGGCCTGTTACCGTTGCCGTTGCCGTTGCCATCTCCGGAGGAGGACGAGGAGGACGAGGGAAAGTGGTTGTGGCTGAAGCTCGGTGATGGTGGAAGTCCGGGGGAGGCTGCGGCGATCAGTAAGTTTGTTCTTTGTTATTGTCTCCGCCCCCCACTCCTCCCCCCCCCCTCTCTCCCTCTCTCCCCCTTCTCCCCCGAGGCATGCAAGGCGCACACTCACGTTGTGGTTCTTGGCTGCAGATGTGCTCGCCCATCATGGAGATTTCCACCTGTCGCCCGCATGACGAGCACTTGATGGAGGGCAAGAGACTTGCCGGCCTGTATACGTCGGCCATCCTGGCGGTGGGAGCTGCGCGTCACTGATTTTGCGGCCCGCCAGGGGCGTTCTCGCGCCAGGTGCTCCGAGACTGAAAGCTGATTTGGAGCTGGTGTGCGAGTCTCTTGATGGATTGACTATAACCGGCTGGTCTGACTGTTTGACTGTTACCAGCTGGTCTGACTGATTGTTACCAGCTGGCCTGATTGTTGACTGTGACTGTGACTGACTGTGACTGAGTGTTTAAACGGCAAGATGTCGACGCGACACACAAAACAGAAAAGACAAAAGACGGAGAGCGGCGCTGGGACGCCCTAGTGACTGGTGTGGCGTTTCGTGTGTCAAGACGGCGGAGAGGAGGCACTGGCAAAGGACGAGGGTACGCTCAGGCGTGAGGAAGAGAGGAGAAACAACCCTGGGCGAGAGAGGAAAGAAACGAGCGAGCAAGCAAGCGAGAGAGACAGCACGGGCATGTTCGCAGGAGGCGACGAAAAGAAGCACAGATGTCGAAGAACAAGGGGGCGAGGAGCATTGTGCACGGCTAGAGAAAAATTGGAGCCTACGTGCTATCCGGTGGACACTTTTGGGGGGGGAGGGGGGGGGGAGGATACGGAGTACGGAGTATGATCTCACAGAAAGACAGGGATTCGGGGTCTTCTGTGTGTGTATCTTACGGCCTGTGTACTTGCCAGAATAGGTGGCCTGGGGGTTGGATGGCGAAGATCAGCAAGGGTGTATCTATCTACGGAGTATACGAGTTCACCGCTGGGCGAGTTGGCTGCGGTAGTGGCAAGGCTCGGAAGCTGAGCAGCCGGCTCTTATGCCGGCTCACGTATTGGTCGGTCTACTCGTACAGTTCATCACGTATTGGTTGGTCTACAGTTCAGCAGGTCTACAGCGTGACGGACGGCAGAAATTGAGGCAATAAAACCAGAGCCCTCGAGGAGCCAGTGTGGTGGTGCAGAAAGAAAAGCGCTGAAACCGAAATGAAGTCCCCGGCTGTCTCGCTAATTAATTAGCCTCTAGCCTCAGCACGAGACCCCACAGCCGTTTGGCCCCGAATGCAGCATCTGCCAGTTGCCCTCGTGCTGCAGGCTAGGCCTGTTGCGACCGCTTGAGGCTAGAACAGCCAGGCCCTGCCGGGCGCTGGCGCTGGAGCAGCCAATGGTGGCGCCCCAGCAGGTGTTTCCCCACAGCGCTCATTTCAGCGCCCTGGCCAGCCGGACCGTCTTGTCCTGCGGTTCCTTAAATTGCCCCTGGAAAAGGTCCGCTCGTCGTTTCCTCTTTGGTGAGCTGCGCCGAACTGGGCGCTGGGCCGTCTCCGTACGAGTACTCGGTATGTATCTTGTATACTGGTACTGCGTATCTTACTCCGTATATATGTCATGCAAGTACAGCTCCATCCCGGCCGGCGAGGCGGCGCCAGATGCGACCGGCCGTGGCCGGACGGGGCGTCTCAGGGCAGCGTATCTTTCGAGTAAGATACGTTTTTCTACATTTCTACATTTCTACATTTCTACATTTTCAAATCATCTCGTCAGCAGCCCATGACGCTGCGCTTTTCGCCTCCCCCTCTTTCTCTCTTCCGGCACGCAGCTCGCCCGCCTCGGCTACGGCCCGGAAGAGCAAGGTGAGCGCGGTCGTCCGGTCGTCAGCGTCCGCCGATCGGGCGATGGCGTTATCGCCCCCTGTGCGCGCCGGCGGCGAAAGCGTAATTTCCCGTGCCTCGCGGGCGGCCGAAAAGGGATGCTCGGCGCCGATCGCCCCCTTTTGGGGCACAGACTCGAATACGGAGTAGATAAGATAGTGGCTGTGGCCAATCAGCAGCGCGGGCCCGGGCTGGGATCTGCCCTGCAGAACATACAGAAGAGGAAAAAAGGGAAAAGAAGCAAAAAATAGGGCCTCTGATTGGGAAAAGCGAAAAAAAAAAGTGTGCACAATCGCGGAGTCGCGGAGGCTGATCAAACGGCGTGCGGGCCAGCATTCGGGGGTTTGTTTCCTGTCTCACCCGCGCTCCAACGGCGCGCCAGACTGCGCAGCCGAGTTCCGGCCCGGCCTGTCTCCGCGTAGCCGAGTTTTGGCGGTGCACGTGTGTTATGCGTGCATAACGGTTGGTCTTGTTCTTGTGCATTGCCCCATCAGTGATGCTGGGTTTGGGTAGACAGTCCGCCGCTCCGTTGTCAGTTGCCCACAGCGCGCACAGCAGTCACAGCGCTCAGCACTCAGCACTCAGCACTCAGCACTCAGCACTCACCGCCATTGCTGCCTTCCGGCTTCTGCATAAATCCTCAAGGCCCAGAAAAATAGCGTGATTTCTATGCGGGGCAGCATGCAGAGAATAGCCTACTGGATTTACGAGCACTGAGCCGTGTAAATTACACTGGTGCCGAGGTAGGCAGCTCGCAAACATGCATACAGGCGGCCGAGATAGGAAAGTCGCAAGGCTTCTCATCTGGAAGCCAGTGGAATCAATCAAGGCAGAGGCAGGCATGGCTGCCAGGCAGCCGCAGTCGCGCCGTCAGGCCGTCAGGCCGTCAGGCCGCCAGGCCGCCAGGCCGCCAGGCCGAACGTGGCTGCTTTCACTTCGTGGGGAAAACCGGCTGTCTGTTTGGTAAATAGGCTGTTTGCAGTAGCGCTGTCCACACCGCCGCACAAGCTTGTGGAGATGGCGGAGAGCCCTCCGTTGAATTCCGGGTGGTGATAAGCCAAACGTGCGATAACCACTGACAGCCCCTCCACCCCCCACCTGCCCTGCTTCGTTGAGAGAGCTCCGGTTGGCATAAATATGCTCCCCTTTCCCGAGCCTCCTCTCTTTCTCTCTTTTCTTTTCTTCACCAAAACAACCATCTTCAGTCCGCTTCTCTGCCACAGGGCCTGATTCCTTTTTTTTTTTTCCCTTACCACACACTTAGAAGTCGATTGCACGTTTAGTGCGATCCAAACCGCCACAACGTTTTCCAATCTTCTTAACTCGTAAGTTTGGCCTCCTCGTCTCTTCTCTCGCGCTCGTCTTCTCTCGGCAACATATCCTCTCGGCAACATGCTGACTCGCGCAGGACGCATCACCCGTTCGCTGGAGGCCGTTGCACCGCTTCTCCTGGAAGTGCAGCGGACTCAGTTCAGACGCAATAAAGGGGCATCACCACCAGATCTCACACACACAACACACAAACGCCCCCTTTTCTACACCGTCTTTATTAGCATCAAGCCGCGTCCATCATGGCTCCTCATGCCGAGATTGACACGGGCTCCGCGAACGGGGATGCCAACAACGCCAACAGCCACGCCAACGGCAGCAGCAGCAGCGGCCCTGCCCGTCCAGCTGGCAACCTCTTCACCGTCAACTCGCCCAACGTAGTGTACACGGACGACACGATCCAGTCCAAATACACGTACCGCACGACGGCGGTCGAGGCCGGACCCGACGGCCGCTACACGGCGACGCCCAAGGAGACGCTCTACGACTTCAAGGTGGACCGGCGCGTGCCCAAGACGGGCCTCATGCTCGTGGGCTGGGGCGGCAACAACGGCTCGACGGTGACGGCCGGCATCATTGCCAACCGGCGCGGCCTGACGTGGGACACGCGCGAGGGCAAGCGCAGCGCCAACTACTACGGCTCCGTGGTCATGAGCTCGACCATGAAGCTGGGCACGGACGTGGCCTCCAACCGCGAGGTCAACATCCCCTTCCACGACGTGCTGCCCATGGTGCACCCCAACGACATTGTGCTGGGCGGCTGGGACATTAGCAGCCTCGACCTGGCCGCGGCCATGGACCGCGCGGCCGTGCTGGAGCCGACGCTCAAGCAGCTGGTGCGCAAGGAGATGGCGGGCATGCGCCCGCTGCCCAGCATCTACTACCCCGACTTCATCGCGGCCAACCAGGAGGACCGCGCGGACAACCTGATTGCCGGGGCCAAGCCCGAGTGGGCGCACGTGGAGCAGATCCGGCGGGACATTCGCGAGTTCAAGGCGGCCCACGCGCTGGACAAGGTGGTGGTGCTCTGGACGGCCAACACGGAGCGCTTTGCCGACGTGGTCGCGGGCGTCAACGACACGGCGGACAACCTGCTGGCGGCCATCCGGGCGGGCCACGCCGAGGTGGCGCCGTCGACGGTGTTTGCGGTGGCGTCGATCCTGGAGGGCGCGCCCTTTATCAACGGGTCGCCGCAGAACACGTTTGTGCCGGGCGCGATTGCGCTGGCCGAGCGCCACGGCGCCTTTGTGGGCGGCGACGACTTCAAGTCGGGCCAGACCAAGATGAAGTCGGCGCTGGTGGACTTTCTGATCAACGCGGGCATCCGGCTGACGTCGATTGCCAGCTACAACCACCTGGGCAACAACGACGGCAAGAACCTGAGCTCGCAGCGGCAGTTCCGCTCCAAGGAGATTTCAAAGTCCAACGTGGTCGACGACATGGTCGAGGCCAACACGGTGCTGTACAAGCCGGGCGAGAAGCCCGACCACACCGTGGTCATCAAGTACATGCCGGCCGTGGGCGACAACAAGCGCGCCCTCGACGAGTACTATGCCGAGATCTTCATGGGCGGCCACCAGACCATCAGCCTCTTCAACGTGTGCGAGGACTCGCTGCTGGCCTCGCCGCTCATCATTGACCTGTTTCTGATTGCCGAGATGATGACGCGCATCCAGTGGCGCGCCCACGCGGCCGGCGACGCGGCCAACGCGGACTTTAAGAGCTTCCACAGCGTGCTCAGCGTGCTCAGCTACATGCTCAAGGCGCCGCTGACGCCGCCGGGCACGCCGGTCGTCAACGCCCTGGCCAAGCAGCGCGCGGCCCTGACCAACATTTTCCGGGCCTGTGTCGGTCTGGAGCCGGAGTCGGACATGACGCTGGAGCACAAGCTGTTTTGAGAGCTGCTGTGGTGGAAGAAGCGATTTGGCTTGGAAATTTGACTCGGAGATTTGGCTCAGGAAGCTGGGTGAGCTAGGCTTCTGACCCGGACGGCTGTCCCACCGGCTTGATTTACTTTCTTGGTCCGAGCCAGCTTATCTGGCTCGTTTTTATTATCAGACGAAAATACACGCTTCGTTCTTTGAAATTGCTCTCTACGGTATCAAAATGCGGGGTAGACTATGTGGGTCCTTTCCGTAGGCGCCTTTCCCGAAATGGCCATGCGCCTCTGCGGCTGTATCGGGTACTTTGTACTTTTACGTCACGCAGCAGAGACTGGGCACCAGATACCAATAAAGGCCAGCCGGGCACGTCTCCCCCGCAGCCGTTGCAGGGGCGGATAAAAGCAGCAGCAGCTGCTGCGATGATAAAAGAAACAGCTGCTGCGGGGAAGAAAAGAAACAAGTGACAGGTCAAGTGAATGTGCCGGACGTGGGAGGCGAGAGATTAAGAGAAAAGCACGGCAAAAAGAAGGAAGAGATAACGGAGAACTGACAAAAAGCAACGGGAGAAGGGCCAGAAGCTCAGCAGATGAGGGGTAGCGGTCTGGCCGGTCCATCCTCGGCTCGCAGCCCTCGCAGGGAGGGACCTGTATAAGGTCATGCCAGCCAGCAAACGACAGCCAATATCAGTCCTTGACAGCCGACAGCAGGTCTCCTCAACAACAACAGCAGTCCTGACAAGAACAAACAAACGGCCGGACATGGTGATCCGATCTCGGTTTTCGTGCGCGGTGCCGCGGTGCTCGCTGCAGCAGTGGATCTTTGGGTCGGCCCTGGCGCCGCTGGGCGAGCAGCGGCTCTTTTTGGAGGCGGAGCGGCCGGAGACGCACTACCTGACGCAGGCCGAGTACCGGCTGCTGAGCAAGCGGGTGGCGCTGGGCCTGCTGGACGCGGGCCTGCAGCGGGGCGAGCGGGTGCTGCTCTTTGCCGGCAACAGCCTGTACTTTGCGCCCGTGTTCCTGGGCGTGCTGATGGCCGGCGGCATCGCCACGGGCGCCAACCCGGCCAGCGTGCCGCGCGAGCTGGCGCACCAGTTGCGCGATGCCGGCGCGCGCTTCATGGTCGCCGCCGCCAGCAGCCTGGGCACGGCGCTCGAGGCGGCGGCGGCGGCCGGCATGGCGCCGGGCCAGGTGTTTGTGCTTGAGGACGACCCGGCGGCCCCGGCGCAGCTGCCGGACCCGGGCCCGGGCCCGGCGAAGGCGGAGACGGAGACGGAGACGGAGACGGAGACGGAGACGGAGACGGAGACGGAGACGGAGACGGAGACGGATCCCAAGTTGAAGACGATTCCCGCACCAGACCCGGGGCAGCAGCCCCGCTCCTGGCTGGAGCTCGTGGCGGGCCGGGCGCGGGCGGCGGCGTGGGCGTGGGCGGAGCCGGCAGACCCCGCGGCGACAACGTGCTGCCTCAACTACAGCAGCGGCACGACCGGGCTGCCCAAGGGCGTGGAGATCAGCCACACGGCGTACGTGGCCAACTGCGCGGCCGTGGTGGCCATGGGCGCGGAGGACGCGACGGTGGCGGCGCAGCGGCAGGCGGCGGTGGGGCTCTGCTTCCTGCCGCTGTACCACGCGTACGGGCAGACGTTTTACGTGGCCGCGTACGCGCACATGGGCGTGCCGGTGTACCTGATGGGGCGCTTTGATTTTGCGCGCATGCTGCAGCACATTGAGCGCTTCCGCGTGACGCACCTGACGCTGGTGCCGCCGGTGGCGCTGGCGCTGGCCAAGCACCCGCTGGCGCGCCGCCACGACCTCGGCAGCGTCGTGTCCGTCGGCTGCGGCGCCGCGCCGCTGGCCCCCGAGGCGGCCGATGCCGTCCAGCGCCTGTGGCCGCCGGGCCGCCTGACCGTGCGCCAGGGCTGGGGCATGACCGAGGTGACGTGTTCGTGCCTGAGCTGGGCGCCCGACACCGCCGTGCGCGACGGCGCCGGCCGCGGGCCGTGGGTCGGCGAGCTGCAGCCCAACTGTGCCGCGCGCATCGTCGAGGTCGGGCCGGAGTCGGATCCGGATCCGGACCCGGCCTCCTCGGACCCGGCCTCCGCCCGGCCGCCGCCCCGCGACGTCGCCGAGGCCGGCCGCGTCGGCGAGCTGTGGGTGACGGGCCCGACGCTGATGAAGGGCTACTGGCGCAACGCCGCCGCCACCGCCGCCGCCATCCACGTCGACGCCGCCGACGGCACGCGCTGGCTCCGCACCGGCGACATGGCCTACACCGACCGCCTCGGCCCCGGCGCCGTCTTCTCCATTGTCGACCGCCGCAAGGAGCTCATAAAGGTGCGCGGCCACCAGGTCGCCCCCGCCGAGCTCGAGGCCCTGCTGCTCGAGCGCCCCGACATTGCCGACGCCGCCGTCATCGGCGTCCGCGGCGCCGCCGGCGACCCCGACGAGGAGCGCCCGCGCGCCTACCTCGTCCGGACCCCTGCCGCCACTGCCGACACTGCCGCCACTGCCGCCACTGCCGCCGACATCGCCGCCTGGCTGCGCGCCCGCGTCGCGCCCCATAAACGGCTGACCGGCGGCATCGAGTTTGTCGATGCCATACCCAAGAATCCGGTGCGTATGATGCTTTTTTTTTTTTTTTTGCTGTGCCTGTTCGCTCCTGACTGGCTAGTCCGGCAAGATCCTCCGCAAGGTCCTCCGCGAGCGCGCCGCCCAAGAAGTGCAATCGCAGGCCAAGCTGTAGTTTGATAGTGTGGTGTTGAATGCAAATACGGAGTAGTTGCAAGATATTGTATACGCCTGTGGCGGTGCTGTGGCGGATTATGTAACCCAACGGCCGCCGCCGCCGCCACGCCACGCGCGACCCCGCCGCCCATTAAACAGACGCGCTCGGACGCGTCCCCGTTTTCCGTTTTGCTTCCTCGCATCCGACATCACGACCGCTGCCCCTCCCGCCTCCCGCCTCCCGCCTCCGCACCCTCTACGCGCTGCCTCTGCGCTCAAAGTGTCTTGTGCTTCCCGACGCGCTGTCTCTCACGACGGCCGCCACCGCCTTTCACACACTAAACCGCCTCTCACACACTAAACCGCCTTTCACACTGAAAAAGTCAAATCCGCTGCCATCATGGCCGACGCCGCCAAGCAAATCACCCGCGGCGCGTTGACGTGTGTTTGAGCCCTCTCTCCTCCCCCCCCCCCTCCCTGCCGGCCCTGCTGACTCGTCTCCGTGCAGCGCCATCTTCACCGACCCGGAAGCTGCAAAGGCCCGCTTCCCCGTCCCCGTCCTGCAATGTCTCCAGATCAAGCCGCTCGGCCCGCAGCAGAACGGCGCCGGCGAGCGGTACCGCGTCGTGCTGAGCGACATTGACTGCTACGTGCAGACCATGCTGGCTACCCAGGCCAACCACGTCGTCCACGACGGCAAGCTGGGGCGCTGGAGCATTGTGCGTGTCACCTCGTACCAGGCCAACGCCGTCAAGGGCAAGAAGTGAGTTCCTTTTCTTTTCTTTTCCTCCTTCTCCCCCCCTCTGTTCTTATCCCCCTCCTCTTCCCTCCCTCTCTCCCCTCTGTCCGCCTTCCCTCTCACAACCAGTATCCTCATCATCCTCGGCCTCGAGGTCATCGAGTCGCTCGGCGCGGTCGAAAAGATTGGCGAGCCCGTGCCCTTTGACCACGTGGCCGCCGCCCCGACCAACACGGCCATTGGCGGCACCGGATTCTACGGCGTCAAGAAGGAAGAGCCCGGCGGCGGCAGCAGCAGCAGCAGCATCGCGAAGCCGGCCGCAAAGGCCCTGACCGCGCCCAAGGCAGCCACCGGCGGCGGCGGCGCCCGCTTCGACGCAAACCACCCCAACCTGAGCCCCATTGACGCCATCTCGCCCTACTCACACAAGTGGTCGATCCGGGCGCGGGTGACGCACAAGTCGGACATCCGGACCTGGCACAAGGCCAGCGGCGAGGGCCGGCTCTTCAGCGTCAACCTGCTGGACGAGAGCGGCGAGATCAAGGCCACGGCCTTTAACGAGCAGTGCGACCAGTTCTACGACCTGCTGCAGGAGGGCGCCGTCTACTACATCTCGACGCCGATGCGCGTCAACTTTGCCAAGAAGCAGTTCAACACGCTGCCGCACGACTACGAGCTCATGTTTGAGCGCGACACCAGCGTGGAAAAGGCCGAGGACCAGGGCAACATGCCGCAGGTGCGCTACAACTTTTGCAGCATCCAGGCGCTGCAGACGGTGGAAAAGGACGCCACCGTCGACGTGATTGGCATCCTCAAGGAGGTCGGCGACGTGTCCTCCATCACCTCAAAGGCCAGCGGCAAGCCCTACGAGAAGCGCGACCTGACCCTGGTCGACGACAGCGGCTTCTCCGTGCGCACCACCATCTGGGGCAAGACCGCCGTCGGCTTCGACGCCCAGCCCGAGTCCGTGCTGGCCTTCAAGGGCGTCAAGGTGTCCGACTTCAACGGCCGCTCGCTCTCGCTGCTGCACTCGGGCTCCATGGCCGTCGACCCGGACATGGAGGACGCCCACCGGCTCAAGGGCTGGTACGACTCCGTCGGCCGTGCCGACAACTTTGCCAGCCACAGCACCGCCCTCGCCGGCGCCGGCGGCGCCGGCGGCCGCGCCGACCAGTTCAAGACCATCCGCCAGGTGCGCGACGAGAACCTCGGCATGGAGGAGCAGGCCTACTTTGCCATCAAGGCCACCATTGTCTTTTTCAAGCAGGAGACCTTTTCCTACCCGGCCTGCAGCACCCCCAACTGCAACAAAAAGGTCCTCGACCAGGGCGACGGCACCTGGCGCTGCGAGGCCTGCGACGTCAACCACCCCCAGCCGCTGTACCGCTACACCCTCTCCATCAACGTCGACGACTACACCGGCCAGATGTGGCTGACCTGCTTTGACGACGTCGGCCGCCTCGTCCTCGGCCGGCCCGCCGACGACCTCGTCGCCCTGCAGCAGGACGGCGACAGCAACGCCCTCGGCGCCGAGTTTGAAAAGGCCAACCTGCGCCAGTACCACTTTACCGTGCGCGCCCGCACCGACAACTTCAACGACGTGCAACGGTGAGTCCTCCAGGACGACTGCTGCTCTCCGTGATTTTGACTGACCCCTCTAGGATCCGCTACCAAGTCATCCGCGCCAGCCCCGTCGACTTCAAGAGCGACGGCCACAAGCTGGCCGAGATGATCAAGCAGTTCCAGCTGTAGTAGACGGGCGGCAGCGGTCTGTGGTGAATGGCAGGATGGCAGGATGGGGGGGGGGGATTTACTGTCTTGGACATGCCTGGCTGCGTATCTGCAATGACTACAAGTCTCGTTATTTTGCTGCTTTGCTGCTTTGCTGCTTTGCTGCTTTGCTGCTTTCTGCTTTCTACTTCGTATTTTGGCCTCGTGCATGTTCTCCGAACCCAGAACGAATAATCACACGTCCGTCATGAGGTCTTCCTCCTCCACGTCAAAGTCCGCCCCGCCCTGGTTGCGCTCGCCTCGCTCCTTGTCGCGCGACTTGTCGTGGATGACGTGTCGGACGTAGTCCGGGTTGAGGCTCAGGCTCTCGTTGGTGGTCTTGTACATGGGCCCCAGCTCGCGGATCCGCGCCGCCAGCGCTGCCATTTGCTGCGCAAACTCGCCCTCTGTCATGTCCTCGACCTCGGAGATGAACTCGAGGTGTACGCCGCTGGGATCTGCCAGGGCCGGGTCGTCCGCCTCGGCGTCGTGTGGCGGTGGCGGTGGCGGCGGTGCTGTTTCTGTTGATGATGCTGATGCTGATGTTGTTGATGCAGCAGCTGCTGATGGTGCTACTGGTGCTGATGGTGCTGATGGTGCTGATGGTGCTGATGGTGCTTCTGATGCGGCTGCTGCGGCTGATGCGGCTGATGCGGCTGCTGCTTCCGCTCCCGGAACCCGGAGGGCCGCCTTGATCATGCCCGTCTTGATCATGTTCTTGATGAGCAGCACGGTGTCGCGGTCGCTCGCGGGCCGCACCTCGGGCGGCACGACGTCGAGGGCGGCGCGGATGACGGCCATGGACACGCGCGTGTAGACGCTGCTCAGGTGGGCAATGCGCCACTTTGGCAGCGCGGCCACGACCTCGTCGACCAGGCGCGCGTTGCCGTCGGCGGCAAAGGCGTCGCGGCCCAGCGTGACCTCGGCCATGAGGGCGGCGGCGTCGGCGGCGGCAAAGGCGTCGGCCACCTGCACGTAGGCCTTGTTGAGCACGGCGTAGGCGCGGCTGCAGTAGCTGGACGTCTGCGGCGGCACCGGGCCGACCTTGCCGTGCAGCAGCAGGCCGGTCAGGATCCATTTCTTGTGGGCCTCGGCCATGATCTTGGAGATGCCGCCGTCGCGCGCCGGGTAGGACACGCAGCGCGCAAAGGCGTCGTGGGCGCGGGCCCAGCTGCGCCGCGTGCAGTGCATGAGCCCGACCAGGTAGTCGTACTCGAGCACCTGCGAGCTCTTGAGCGGCAGCGTCAGGCCCGTGTCCTTGGACAGGTACGCCGGCGCCGGCAGGCTCGCGCTGCACAGCCGCTCGCCGTCGAGCGGCCGCGTCATGCCGGGGAAAAAGACAATGTCCTTGTCCAGCACGGGCAGCGCCGCGTCGCTGTGCCCGGTAGAGTAGGCCAGCTTGGCCAGCGTGAGGTGGTTCGACGTCAGCATGTGCCCGGGGGGGTCCATCTTCTCGAGCGCCCGTGCCAGCACGCGGACGGCCACCGAAGCCTGCCGGTCAGTCTCTCTCTCTCACACACACACACACACTCTCTCTCTCAACCCCCCACACACTCTCTCCCTCTCTCCCTCACCGGAATGATCATGCCCGAGCCTACGGCCGTGAACAAGTGGGTAAAGGCCGAGCCGGCAAAGCGGACCTGGCGCGGGTCAAAGACCAGCAGAAAGGCCACAATCTGCTCCATCACCACAGGCTCGACGGCGGCATAGAGGGCCGCATCGGCCGGCAGGATGACGTCGAGGATGGACAGGTACGAGTATGAGTAGACCGACGGGTCGAGGCGCTGCGGGGCGTCAGCGCGCACCACCACCACCACCACCACCACCACCACCACCACCACCACCACCACCACCACCACCACCACGACGGACCACGCAAGCGACCAGAAGGACGCAGCAGGAGACACATACACTCAGCAGCTGGACCGCGTGCGCGGCCATCTGGGCCGCCGACTCCTTGAAGAGCTTGTGGACGCGGCCGGCGTGGGCCTTGATCAGCCGCTCGTAGGCATCGTCGTCGAGCGGCGCGGAGACGGCGGCCGCGTCGTCGGGCGGCGGGAAGTGCCGCAGCACGGCCTCGCAGGCGTCCATGGTCGGTTCCGGTGCGAGAAAAGAAGATCTCGAGTCGAACGGGCCTCCGCCCTTCCCCCGGGAAAAAAAAGGCTGTGGGCTGCGGAGGATGGCGAGCCGGAGAGCCAAGCCGCCTTATCGGGGGCGTTGCTACTTCTCTCTCAGCTTCTTCTGCGGGGAAAGTCGTGCGCCTCGGTAGGCAGAGCGTGCCTGCTTTGCTGGCCGTGGCCGTGGCCTTGTCGCTCCGAGAGGCAGAGAGCAGCGTGCCTGGTGGCGAGACAGCAAACAACAGGCAAAGAAAAAAGAGGGAGAAGCGCAGCGAAAAAAGGTCAGCAGGGAGACAGAAGCGAGTTGTTGCCAGGATGGGCAGCTACGAGCGACCAACGGTCTAGCCCCACCATCGCCGGCGGACAAGTGTGGCTGAGCGCCACAGTGGCGTCGAAGAAGCGCGGGTCAATCACTGCTGCATGGCGAGTCTAAAATACAAACCCAGTAAGATACAAAGTGAATAAATCCATAGTCCCCTTGCATACCCTAGCCCTTGCTCTTCCGTTTCTATAGGCCGATGTGGCACGAGCTGTGCTTCACTCACTCGTTGCATTCCAACATTGGCTGCATCTCAACGTGTAGAATGCTGCTTCAAGCCTCTGGAGCCTTGTTCTCCGCCGAATCCTCACTTTTCAGAGTCTGCAAGAGCCGCTCTGGCACCACGCCTTGGCTCTCGCCGCCCGCCGACGCCACGCAAGCGGCCGGTGGTCCGATCGGGCCGTAGTCCCGATTGGCGGCAGCAGGCGGCCCCGAGACGGCAGCAGCAGCAGCAGACGGGCCGCCCGCGAGCGTCGTGGCCGGGCCGGACGAGGGCCGGGCCGCGGCGAACGGAGCGGGCCAGCGTCCGCGGCCTGCTTGGTAGGCCCGCCAGCAGGGGTCCGGCGAGGAAGAGGATGCGAGGCCGGCCGGGGGGGCCGCTGCATGTGAGGCAGACGGGCCCATGGGACGGCCCGGAAACTCTGCAAGTCCAGCCCGGCGGTGCAAAGGCCGCGCGGGCGAGTGTGGCGGCATCTGTAGCTGCTGCTGCTGTGTGGGCGCCAGGTGGTGGTTCGGCGTGGCGGCTTGGCCGTCCCCGGCACCGGAGCAGCTGCTGCTGCCGCCGCCGCCGCCGCCGCCGCCGCCACCATTGCTGCTGCTGCCGCCGCTGCTGCTGCTCGCGTCGGGCGTCCTGGGGCTCGGGGTCGAGCTTGCGTGGCGCTCGTCGCCGCGGGCCTTTTTGTACCACTGGGGATAGCCGTGGAAGAGGCCGAGCGACTTTTGCGTGGCGCGGTCGTGGGGCATCTCGTGCTTGAACTTGCACCCCTGCTGCGTAAAGGCGCAGATCCCCTCGTGTACCCACTTGTCGCAGTACACCTTGTTCCTCCGGCCCGGCCGGCTCTGCTGTGCCTGCTGCTGGAACGCCGCCGTCGTCGTTACCAGCGGCCCGGGCCCCGCCGGCATGCCCGACAGCAGCAGGTGCTGAGGCCGCCGCTGCAGGCCGCTGCTCGTCTGTGTTGGCCGTGCTTGCTGCGGGATGGTGGCCGGCGAGGATGCCGATGCAAACGGCCGCGCCGCTGCTGCCACCGCCACCGCCGGTTCACTCAGCACCACCATGCCGCGGCAGCCGCTCTGCACCGGCGGGATCCCGAGCGTCGCCGGCAGTGTGTCCGCCGGCACCAGCCGCGTATAGAACCCGCCGCCGCGGTCGAGACAGTATGCATAGAATCCGCCGCCGCCTGCGTTCTCGTGTCCTCCTCCTCCTCCTTCTTCTCCCCCTCTCCCCCCCGAAAAAGGCGTTGATGGCGGCACCGAATCTTGTGGCAAGTGCGACAGGGTCTCAAAGAAGGCGCAGCCGTTGCTTTCATGGCGCGGCGCCGGCGCCGCTGAGGCCTGCGGCGTGCTTCCGGGCGGGTGGCCAGACAAAAGGCCGCTCGCCGTTCTGCCTGTCATGGACGTGTGGCCCAGGTGGGTGCCGGCAGCGGACTGGCTGTGGTGGGGGGTGCTGGCAGCAGACTGGCTGTGGTGGGGGCTGCCGCCGAGAGTACCAGAGCCCGGGGAGGAGGGCCCTATAGGTCTATCACTCATCTCTTGCTGCTGCTGCTGCTGCTGCTGCCGGCGGGCCGTGGCAAGGGAGCGAAGAATCTCCAGCTGCTGGATAGAGGTCCTCAGCCTGGAGTGGCCCGATGCTGGGCCGGTGCAGGTGCTGCTGCTGCTGCTGCTCGGCGGTGCGGGCGGATGGGGGCAAGACGGTCTGCAACGATCGATGCGCGGCCGGGATTCGTTGAGAGGCGCCTCGGACGTCTGCTGGGAGAGCCGGACTCGTAGCGGGCTATAAAGCGTAGATGTGGATGCTGAATCCCTCCAGTGAGGCGCCGGCCGGCCCTGGCCATGCGTCACTGCCGCGGCACGAGCATCGCCCGACGTGTCTCGGGGCCCGTGACTGTCGTCAGTCGAGTGACAACGCCGCTGGCTGTGCTGAAACTGGTGGTTCATGGCCGTCAATCTCGCGGCACAAGGAAAGGGTCTTTTTTCTGTGTGACCCGGCCTCTCCTCGTCGTCTGTGTCTCGTCGTCTGTGCTATACTTGACTCTCTCTCAACGACAACGAGCCAACTGTGACGGGATCCCTGCGTATATATCCACCCGCGTCCTCCCGGGGCTGTCCAAGGTGCGTATATGTTCTGCTTTGGGGGGAGGGAGGAAAATGCTATACAGAAATCAAATATAGACAGACAGACCTGATACAGCCTCGACGAACAAATGAAAAATAAAAGCCCATGAGCAGATACGAGGGTATACACCACAAAAAAACGAGGCAGGTCGTTACTTATACCGATACGAGGCAAGATACCCGGAATAACAAAACACATCCGTAAAACAAACAAGCGGGCCGTTGATGAAAGCCTAGACAGCACTGGGCCGTAACGCATATACCACCCACCTCCCCCCCTGCCCGTCTTTGAAGCACAGTGGTGATCTTTGTCCCCAGAGTCAACCAAGCTGGCCGGCACAGGAACGCTCCACAGGAACCAAACATACACAGGCAGGGGGGGAGGGGGGGTGCAGTGTGTAATTTTGTGCGGGGAGAGTAGTGTATATTCCAGCCTTTTTGCACAGCCAAACCGTAAACTTTTGGGAGCGTCCCAACAAGACACGCTGCAGCTGGCCGCGCATATGCCACGTGTTGTTGCGTTCATTGCCTTCGTTTCCCTAGACACCAGACACCGCCGGCTACTTGCAGGCGGGCAAAAGAACGTTGGCGCTTGTCTCACGGAAGCTGCTGAGAAGGATAAGAAAAAAACGAAAAAGATAAAAGATTCAAACGGCCCACGCAAGACAACGCGAGAGCAATCAAGTAACAAAGAAAGCCGGTCTTGGGCACACGAGAACCCGCCTCTGAATGCGCCCCTAGAAATCCAAAACGAGGCCCGTCGCCCATATGCATCAAGATAGTCCAATAATAACATGGTCCCCATACCGGACGCCCCGTGCTAACCCCCGTCTTCCTCGCGCTCCTTGTGCGTTTCTCCCAAAAGCCAAGTCTAATAGTACTAGGAACACAAGTATCCCGAAATCACTTCTCTCTGTGCGTGATAAGCATGCCTTTCCCGGATTGTTTTTTTTTCTCTCCTCTTCCTCCCACGCTTTTCCTCCAGATTTCCTTCCCCCCCAAAATTACAACCAATATAGAGCTGTGTATGGCTTCGGTCTCGGTCCGTTTCGTGGTGTCGCCCCATGAAGATGCCCTGATGTGTTACGCCCGTGTCCAAACTCAATGCCCGCGCTGAGCTTGTCGGGTCTTCTTTCGCGGTGGCTCTGGTGTTTCGGCAGCAGCGGCAGAGTCTCTCTTACGCCCTTGCTTGCGGGGCCGTACCGGTGGCGGTTCATCGCTGTGGATGTAACCTAGATCCTCAATGGCCATGCTGTTGAACCACTGTACGCACCGCAGGGGCGGTGGTGTTGCCTCCGGTGTCGCCACAGACCCACGCGTCCGTGTGCTCATTCTCTTTGACATGCTCGCGCCGCCCGCCGTGGTAGTGGTAGAAGTAGCTTCAGCGGCCGCTGCCTCCGCTTTGCCGTTGTCCTGGCTGTCGCCCACGGTCTCGTGGCCGGGCAGGGCCAAGTACTTCTTGCGGTTCTTCATGTTTTCAATAATCTTGCCGTGAAACGTCACCAGCTCCTTGCGGAGCTTCATCTCGTTGAAGCCGCGCATGTCCAGCCAGTTGATCAGCGCGTCCACGTCTTCCGGTTCTGATATGTAACCCCACTGGTGGGCATTGAACACGCTGGTGGCACCCTCTTCGCGCCTTTTTCGCTGCGGCACCGTCATGTCGAACTTGGCCCTGTACTCTTCCTGGAGCTCCGGCGTCATGTCGATGTAGCCCTCGCGCTCCAGCTCGTCTGGGCCCTGCACCCAGATACAGCCGTTGGCATAGTCGGCCTCGGCCGTCGAGCTTGTGGGGAGCCCGCCATAAGGCATGCCGTTGCGCTCGAACCAGTAGTACCGGTTCCAGAACCGGTCCTTGCCCAGGACACGTGTGCGCGGGCAGTCCGCTTCGCGCAGGTCGTTGTCAAGCGTAGCAATCTCGTCCTCGCACTCCCTGATCTCTGCCTCCTTCTTTTCAATGTCGCGCAAAAGCTTGATAAACTGCTTTGATTGCTTGGGCACTTTGGCCGCCGCTTCGGCTTCACGCTTGCGCCCCTGCTCCTCCACAAGCTTGCGCTTGCGTACAATTGCACGGTCATCAGCTCTTCGAAGGCTTCGGCCGCGAGGGGCGGGCCGCGTCTCGTCGTCGGTGTCGCCGCCATCCTCGGTAGCCGCGAGGTCCTCGGCATCGCTCATCTTGATGTCGGTGTCCGTCTTTGCCGGCTCTTGCGGCGGCGAAGGTGGTAGATTATCGGGCAGCTGAATTTTGCGTTGGTCGTTTAGGACCTTGAGATCCTCAATCCTAGACTTGTTAGTATTTCTCACAGTAGACACAAGAGACACAATAGACACATGAAAAAGGAAAGCCCAAGCCAGCCACATACACTTGCTTCCGCTTCCGCTGCCACTCAATCTTCTCCTTGCGGTACTTTGTCATTTGTTCACTGCAATCTTCCATGTAACCGCGCACGGCTTTCGTTTCCATGGTCAGCATGCACATGATCTGAAGTATCTGCACACGATACTTGATATCCAGGGCCGAGTAGTGCTGCCGTATTGTTTCGGCCGTGGCTTCGAAATTCGGCGGGACAATCTGCGCAAGCAGCTCTTCGCAGACTGCCTTGCGACGCTCATCCTTGGACAGCTGGTACAGTAGGCCCACAATCATGAGTTGCCAGTTTCCGTGCTGGAACTTTCGCTTTCGAAGTTCATCGATCCAGTCGAAATCGGCCAGTACGTCTTCGGCACGGTGCACAATGACTGGCTCGCTGTCCTTTTCCTTTTCGGCGGCCGCTGCTTCGGCTGCGAGCCGCTCGGCCTCCTGCTTGGCCACGCTACTCCTTGTAGCCCGGGCGGTCGGCTTCGGCTCAGGTTCTGGCTCTTCGTCGTCGTCCTTCTCGCCATCCTCCTCGTCGTCCTCGTCCTCGTCCTCCTCGCTCTCTCCACTCTCTAGCTGGGGCAGCCTGACCTGGACCTCACCGCCGTCGGCTTCCGATTTGACGAGCGTCTTGAGGATGGAGCAGTGGATTTCGTCAAACAGCTGTACCGGGGTCTCGTCGTTGGCGGAGAGCAGGGTCTCGATAAAGTCGTCAAAGGTGAAGGAGTCGAGCTTGAAAATCTCGCAGTAGACGTTGATCGTGTCCCAGGTTTCTAGAAGAGGTCCGACCGACTCCATCGAGATCTTGCGCGCATAAGGAAGCTCGAAATCAGGCCGCTCGTCGGCCTTGACAGGCGGGTCGCGACAGAGAAACTTGAGTGCTGGGCGCGTCAGGCCTCTCGGCTCGAGTTGGAGGTCTTCAATGGGGTATTTTGGCGGGGGGGGCGGCGGAGGCTGCACCGGGGCTTCAAGTACCGAGTGAGCCGGCGGCGTAAGAGTCTGATTGCGCATCGACAGGGTGAATTGGAAAGGATTATTGGGTAGTGGTAGGTGTTGGAACTGGCCCGGTTCGGAGTGATGCGCGAAGCCGTTGGCGCGCGCTTTCGACGCGTTTTGCTGCTTTTGCTGTTTCTGCTGCTTCAGCTGCTTGTCTTGCTGTTGCTTTTGCAAAAGCTGCTGGTATTGTTTTTGTTGTTGGGCAAGCTGAATGTGCTTGGCCTTGTGGCTTTTTGAGGCCGGCTTCAGCTCGGGCAGGCGAAGACCACCGCTGCCAGACATTTGGGTGTCGGGACTGCTCGGACTGCCGGGGCTGCTGTTGAGAATGCTGGCCATCTCGTGCGGTTGCTGCGATAATCGTTTCTGGGCCAGCATCTGCTTGCGTTCTAAAACTTTGTGGTCGTAGCGGAGACTGGAAGGCACGCGCGTATCGATATGGTACTGTTCGGCAACGTCGTGTTTCACAAGCCAGGGAGCTCCAGTCCAGGCCTCTCTGGAAACAGTCTTCTTGATAAAGGATCGAAGCACGGACTTGGTAAAGACTTTGCGATCGCGGAAAATGTTGGACTCCTCCACAACGGCTTCGTCACCTGGTCGACTATCTAGGCTGACAATATAGCGCGTGTATGGTGGAGTGAGCGTCCCGTCGGGGAGGACTTTGCTGCCGTATCTCGTCTTGTCGCGGACAACGCCATGGTACCGCTCTCCGTCGTGTAGAAGAACAGTGACAGCCTCACCTGGATGGTAGTCGGCTTTAAACTCGTCGTAAATCTGGTCGACCAGGTTGTCGATGCGAGACACCGTTTGGAACTGGACGCGGCGCAGGACAGGACCCTTGAGGGCTTCGGGAAACGATTGCTCAACCTCCGCAGCACCAGCGCGCTGAGGGACGAGGGTGGCTGTCAGCCGGCGATGCTCCGATGAGTGGCTGGGTGTTGTGTGGTGGCCGATCCTGGACAAGAAGAGGGGCGTGGAGGGAGAAGAAGGACATACCTCGCTCTCGAGGGCTTCAAAGAACGAGAGATTAGAATGACCGGTGATCTGACAGTTGAACCGCTTCTGTAGACAGCACGGTCAGTATCCACACCGCCATTTACAGCAACTTACAGAGCTACGACCATGTAATGTGGATGTGAGGCATACTTGTTTGTAAAAGTCCATTCTAGAGGTGCGGGTTAGCATACGAGGCCACAAAGAATAGCTCCGACATGCACATGCAAAATCGCAAGGCACATGCCGTGAGCTGCCTCTAGAATGGCTGCGCGGGAAAGTAAAGACATACCTTGACAGGTAATCATCATATGATGTAAAAACCTCGCCTGTTTGCTTGATATACCAGACCTAGAGCGGCACGCCAGTCAGCAGTGCCAAGGATGCATGGCCAGAGCCGTGTGAAGCAGGCAGCAGCAAGCGACAGGCGTTGCAGCACTGCATGGCAAGGAGGGGGGCAACTGCCCGGCAAAGAGAACAAGAACAGAGAACAGGCTTACCTCGTCTTCGTCTTTGATTGATTCTTGCATAGGCCGGGGCTGTACCGGCTTGCGTTTAAAGAGCACCTACATAGTAAGCATGGGAGGTTGTGTAGAGGATGAGACATAACCATTGGGGGAGAGGTATAAGGCGTGAAAGGGAGGATAGAGAAGGAAGAGAAACGACGAGCGAGGAGGCTCGCCACGGCGAACGGCCTATGAAAGAGACGAAAGAGCAGAAGATGCAGCGAAAGGAAAGCAAAGGGCGAGCAAGAGAGTAAAAGCATACCATTCTGGGAGCTGGCGACAAGGACGCCGCAGATGCTGCAAGCGACGAGCGGAAGACGGGCGCGCAGCAGTATCTTTTTTGTTTACGTCTTGATATCGGTGTTAGTCGGGGAAGGGAACGTGCCGCGACGACTGAGAGCAATTGAGCCGACACTTTACGCGATGCGGGTGGACGAAGGGGACGATAGGGCCGCGAAGCGTGGGTGGGAGAGAGTCAAAAGTGTGAAAAGGTGGAAGAGAGGAAGAATGTGATGCGGAAGGTGGCGGAGACGTAGGGAGAAAATAAATGGGGAGGGGGGGGGGGGGGGGAGGGGAGAGAGAATTAGGTTCAGATTAGGTTCGTGGGCTGGGCGAAGCGTGTTTGTACGTTGGCCATATGGCATATAAATTGTGTGTGGCGGCTCGAACGGGGGGACCTTTATTGTTGTTATTGTGGAGGTGGATTTATTTGAGAGAAGTAGCGTATCTTTTCCGGACGGACGTGGCTGAAGTGGGGAGGCGACGAGGGGGGGCGAAGCCGTTGGAAGGGGGTGTAAGAGGAGAAGAGAAGAGGGGGGGGGGGGGGGGAGGAAGAGAGAAGAGGAGGATGCAGCGACGAGGCCGGTAGCTGCCGAGACAGAAAGAGGGGATCTTATGGGAGGCAGAGACGGAGGGTGAGACGTGAAAGCAGAGGGAAGGAGTGCGAGGAAAGGAGGAAGCGGAGGAAGATAATGGCCAGAGGAACGAAGGAGAGAGGAAGATGGAAGAGAAATAAAGGAGAAGAGAAGGATAGAAGAGAGAGAGAGAAAGTATGCAGGAATGGCAACTTACACAATACGGCTGCAGTCGCAGCGAGAGAGAAGAGAATGACCGAGGTGGAAAGAGAGAGAGAGAGAGAGAAAGAGAGGGGACAAAAAAAGGACGAATGGTGTGGTCGAGGCGACAAGTGAAGCAGTGAAGAGATGAATGGGTTGTGGTGGTGAAGCAGAGGACGAAGCGGCAGCCAAGAAAGTCGAGGAGGACGGAATTAAGAGCAGATCGGGCAAGCAGACGGCCGAAACGGGAAGTGGAGAGCAGTTGAGATGAGGGCGGGCGGTGGGCGGTAAGAGGCGGCTGGTAGTGGATGGAGTCGAAGGAGGGAAGAAGAAAAGAGGGAGAGAGGGGGAGGGAGGAAATGGGCGGCGAACAAAAGGGAGAGGAGAAGGGCCGGGCCAGGGCCAGAAATCAGAGGCAGCTAGTTAGGGCAGGCGCGCGGCCGTGGCGGATGACGGTGACGGCAGCAAAAAAATTGGCTGTGGAGGAGGCGCGAACGAGGGGACGGCCAGGAGGACGGACGGGGGGGGGGGGGAGAGGGAAGGGGAGGAGAGGGAGGGGGGGGGGGGTAGTAGTAGTAGGAGGAGACGGTGGTCTTCAAAGCACGGGGAGCAAGCGTCGGACTGCGAGGAGGCTGCAGCGGGCTGGCCGGCGCGGGATCAAACGGTGGCAGGAGGCGTCTTGATATGGAAAGAAGAAGATGGGGGAGGGGGCGATCCGGTGCGGTTCGAGGACAGACTAGAGCGCCGCGTCAGAGTGTGAAAAAAAAAAAAAAGGACTCCAAGAAACTCCTCAAAAAAGGAAGCGGACGCAGAGCGAGAGAGGATGCCCAAACCCGACCAACGCGCAAGGTACCGCTCCCGCGGTGTGGGTCCCCCACCAGCTGGCGCTTTCCCTGGCCTTCCCTGCTCCTTCCTCGTCTCCCTGGCGCACGCGCCGCTGGGGCAGGGTGCGCCCTCCCAAAACTCCCCTTTCTAGAGCCACACGTCCTCGTCCCATCCTTCTCTCTCTCTCGCCCAGCACCTCTTCCCCGGGCTCACCGGCCCAGCCTCCCGGCACCGCCCCGTCGTCCCCCCCCCCCCTCCCCTCTCCCCTCATCTTCCGGCCGTCCAGCGCCGCGCAGCCTCTCTAATGCCGAACGGTGTCGCCTTGCGTAAATTTCCTCTCGTCTTCTCCGCCCCAGCTCCCCCTATTTCCTCTTTATTTCGCGATCCTGGAAACTCCCCCCGATCCACCCTCGTGGCATCGGCCTCTTCCCCCCGCTGGCCCGGCGCCGCGTCGCGGCCTGCATCGCACGTATTTGTACTCGTTGTGATCCTCGCGACAAGGGCTTTCATTTGCGTATCTGAACCCTATTTTTCGCACGCTGTGTGCAATGGCAGCGGCGAACTAAAGGCTCGGCCATAGGCCTTGGCCTGACGGTGGGTCGGCCGAAGAAGGCGCATATCCGAGATAAACGCCCATCCCCGGCCGGCTTCCCAGGCCTGCAATGCCCGTCTGTCTTACCTCTCCTCTTCTCGCACAAGCGGAGCCATGCTTGATGATTTTGGCTTTGGCAATGCTGCAGACAGTCTCCTGGTTTCGCTATGCCGATATCCATCTCTACACCCATCAAGCAGTCACCTCTACAGATGAGGCTCAGTCGTGAAATGAAAATGAGCACGCGATCAACACCATTGCAGATTTTCCTAGTCGAATCACTGCACCATGTCGTCCTGGTCCCTATCCGCTTATATGAGTGCCTGGCGGTGTGTGCTGCTCCCTCGCCAGCCCCCCCCCCCCCCTTCTCATCTCATGTATGCCTAACGCGTCTGCTGTAACTTATACAAAGCCAAAACAAAAGTCCAGGATTCGGCAGAGCGAGCAAGCTAGGATGAGGGGGGGATTTAATTATTTGTGTGCGGAGAAGTTTTCTCTTCCAGCGCCTTCCTTTTTTTCTCGGGTTACTAACTCGGTCTGTTGGTTTGTCTCCAATGATAGCCGAAAATAAGAGTTGTCGGCCCTGCGTTCAGCACCGAAATGGCGCGCCTCCTTCTGCACCAGCATTTGCGCATATGCGCAGAAGCCCCGCCACGTCATATCAGGCTGTCCGGGGTGTTTACAACGTCCCAGTGCCGTATCAGGGCAGCCGGAAGACTGTGGGTGATCTTCAGCCTTGCATTCTGCAGCCAAGGGCCGAGACGAGAAGAGGTGTGCTGGCTGATCCATAAAAAAGTGGCTTCCTAAGTCAGCAGCCCCAAAACTAAGCCCAAACAGGCTACCCTGTCACGTGCGTCCCGCCACAGGCCGACTTCATCTCTAGTTTGCCCGACACCCCAGGGGGGCCCTCCGTGCGTGACGCGCTCGCCCAGTAGCAATGCCGCTCAGCAGACACCTGTGAGCACGACACGGCTCGACGCCTGCATCCGGCCATTGCATATGTATCCGCCCATGCTGCGCTTCCTTTGAGCTGTGCGCCATTGTAAAACCCGGAGATCGCCCCGTGCAGCCTCGCCGCCGATTGCTTCATTCTTCTTTTGGCAGGACGCGTATGCCCTCATCTTCGCGGCCCATCTGTGCGTTTTTGTATCTTGTATTCGCCAATTGTGATATACGGATTCTTTACTACCGCGCCACCCCTCCACCGGCCACGCTCTGCTCAACCCCCGGCGGGCCCGTGGCACGGGCACATCTCATCGGCCTATGACGCAAAGTACACTACCAAGAAGCCCAGCCAGCTCCCGACGACGCCAATAGCCGAGTATGAACTCGTAAACATGAGCGGCAAAAACTCATAGCGCGCCCCAAAGACCAGGCGGTGAACCAGCGAGCAGTACAGAATCAGAGGCACGCTGATGGCAATGTACAGCGTGCTGAACCGGTCAAAGAGGAAGAAGCGCGGCCGCGTTGACGCCGGAGCGAGACTCTCGAATGTGATCAGAAACAAGACGAGCCAAAACACCGTGTACACCGTCTTGATGGGAAACTCGGCCGGCGTGAAGAGCAGCGGGAACAGCGACACGTGCCCCGCGACAGCGAGGGGCCGGAACGCGCTCAGGTAGCGCCGGTCTTTCAGCGCCACCAGGCTGAAGGGGATGATCACGAGCAGCACCGCCTTCTCATGCACATGCCATCCGAACAGGAAGGATGCATACCCGCACAGCGTCACGGCCCCGACAAAGTTGTCCCATGTAGGCGACGCAAACAGCCGCAGGAGAGGAATGGCCTGGAACACCAAGGTGAGAACGAAGCATGTCCGCGGCGTGACGTCGGGAAGCACGGCAAACGCCGTGTCGCCGACGAGGCCCCGCGTCACGCTGGTCAGAGCACCGCTCTTGACGGGCCATCCGAGGAACGGAGCCACTGTGAATAGACAAACACTTTGTCAGCGGGCGGGCCTAACAGGGGGCGTGGGGAAGGGGGACGTGAGGAGAGAGAGACAAACCCATGATCAAGATCCGGTCGGTAAAAGAGTACATGGCCCACACGTTGGGTGCCCAGTAGGCGTGGCACAAGCCGCGAGAAAAGGGGAAGAGGCGGCTGAGGATCTGCGTGATCTGGGCTGGGTTCTTGAGCGCAAAGGGCCCAAAGGCCAAGCCAAGTATGGCGGCGATGCCGCCGCCAAGCTTGCAGCAGTTGAGCCACTGGATGCGGAAGATGGACCTGGGCGAGAGGCAGTACGCCCGCAGCAAAAAGACCACATAGGCCGGAGCTAGGTACGCGTAAATGTGCTTCATGCAGAGCAGCGCGGCAAACACCAGGCCGCTGCCCAGCAGCGTCGTCCGCTTCTTGGCCAGCACCAGCGAGTAGATGAGGATTCCGTACATGAGGCCATTGTACTGGAAGTGGATGTGGTCGATGATCAGCAGGCCCGGCGACAGGATGATGGAAATCGCCACGGCCTGGGCGGCGCGCTTGGCGGCCAGGCCGTGGCACGAGTCGACAAAGCGCTGCAGCGCAAAGACGAGGAACAGCTCCGTCACAAGCACGGTGGCGCGCTGGAAGTAGACCGTCTCCCAGCTGGCATACTCCAGGTTGTAGATGTGCAGCATGGCCGGGTCGGCGAGCGCGGCGACCTTGGACAGAACCCACTCAAAGTAGGCAAAGAAGGGGGGGTAGTCGAGCGTCCATTCGGACGTTTGCTCATAGTACCAGTCCCATAGCGGCAGGCTGTGGGTGATGGCCAGCCAGTTGCGGTGCACCTCAAAGTCTGTGGACTTGCTATGCGGGTGTCAGTTGCAGGTTCATGCTCAGGTGTCTCTCTCCCCCCCCTCTCCCCCCCCCCCCCCAATCTCTTGTCGCCCATGGAACGGATTGTCGCCCATGGAACGGAAACGCGGGAAAGCACTGACTAGGCCGGGAAAAGGAGAATCTTAAAGGCCGCCGAAACTAGCGCGCACTGCGCAATGGAAGGGAATGTCTCCGCCGCCATGGAAACATATCGCTGCGGCACCGTCCTGTTGCGTTTGCGGGTGCGCGGATGCTGCGCGCCAGATGCAAAAAGGTCGCGAGTTCATTCCCAGCTATTTTTGACGGAGCTTGTCGTGTTGGGTTTAGCGCTCCTTGTCACTTGCTTCTGCAACATGTGTTGTGGCGCTATTCGCCGTTTTAGCCACAAGAGCTTTCTTTCTCCACTTAATAGCTGTCCCCCGTCCTCTGATGTTCTGCAGACTAACGAAGGCGGCGAAGCAGCAACCAGCGAGCGACAGCGGGCGAGGCGCTAATCTGCTTCCAGCAAAGAACCCTGTGGCGCGCTTTCCCTTCCGGTTGGCTGCCGAAAAAAATGCAGGGGCGGGAAGGACAGCTTGTCCGCTTCGCCGTCTCAAAACGACGACTTCTCTCGTATCGGGTACACCCCTGCCCCTCTGTGGATATTTACAGCGCTTTGTCGGATATCTAAAACCAACAGCTTCCCAGAGCTCCTCGCCTCCCTTGAAGCCACATCTCCCGCTTGTCTCCCCCGTCGACGACTCGGCGCCTTTCCTCGCTTTGCAAAAACAAAGAATGGGAGAGAGTGAGACTTTTTGCGAGAAAGTGATAGATCTCTCTGAACTGGATCTGAGAACCGGACTCCCCCCCCCCCAAACCCTGCCAATTACTTGCATTCCAGTCTTGCTGCGCATAGCTAGAGCCCTCTTAACTGTCTCGGTGCTTCCCGTCGCAGCTAGCGAGCTATCGTTTGGCCTGCCGAAGGATTCTCCAGCATTGCATGCTAGAGCCGCGTAACAGTTACTTCCGCCCCAACGCTTCCCTACGGGTTGGCTTCATTTAAAGCTCTGCAGCAGAGCGGAGCGCAAGAAACTCGACGACACCCGCTCTAGACACCCTTTCACTATCATGCGTCTGCCTTGCTCACAGCTGGCCTGGTGCCTTTTTGCTGGTGCAACGCACGCACAGCTCCTCATACCCGAGCTCAGTTTTGGCCATGATGGCAGGTAAGTGTTGTACACAAAGGGCGGCGGGCATGGGTCATTGGGGGGGGAGCTTGGGGCTTCCAAAGCAGACAGGACGGCGCGGCAGAAACTGACGCTGGCTTCTGCTCCCAGAATAATACACGACAAATCGCGGCCGATCCCCAACTTTGCCACCTTGGGCATCCCCTACGCGCCGGAGATCTTCTCGAACAAGCTGGTCCTGACCCCGGCAGCGCCGGCACCGGGCAACCAGCGCGGCGCGGTGTGGTCGGAGCGGTCGCTGGACGCCTCTGCCTGGGTCGCCGACGTCGACTTCCGGGTCAGTGGGCCAGAGCGTGGCGGCGGAAACCTCAACATCTGGCTGGTGCGCGACGGGCGCAACGACATTGGCACGAGCAGCGTGTACACGGCGGGGCGGTTCGAGGGCCTGGCGCTGGTCCTCGACTCTACCGGCTCCTCGTCGTTCGGCACGCTCCGCGGCTACCTCAACGACGGGAGCAAGGACTTCAAGGCGCTGACGGGCATCGACAGCCTAGCCTTTGGCCAGTGCAGCTATGCGTACCGCAACCTGGGCCGCCCGTCGCAGATCAAGGTCCGCCAGACCGACCACTACTTCCGCGTTGACATTGACGGAAACCCCTGCTTCTCGAGCGACGCCGTCGTTATCCCCAGAGGCTACCGGTTCGGCATCACGGCCGCCTCTGCCGATGTGCCCGACTCTGTCGAGATCTTCAAGGTCGTGTTCACGACGGATAGTGCCGATGCGGGCAGCAACAGCCAGCAACAGCAGCAGCAGCAGCAGCAGCAGCAGCAGCAGCAGCAGCAGCAGGGCAGCGCCGGCGGCGACCAAAAGCGCGCTGCTACCCCCCCCAAGGAGGGTCAGGAGGTCCCGAGCGACTACGAGAGTGACTTGCCAGATGTGGACGCCAACTCGATCACGAGCTCCAAGGCGCAGTTTGAAGACCTGCACAGCCGGCTCCAGGGCGTCAGCCACCACCTGTCGACCATCTTCCACCACGTGGTGCAGATCAACACAATGGGTGAGCACCGGCACGAGGAGGTGTCGATGCAGCTGGGCGAGCTCAAGGGCATGCTGGCCAAGCTGGACCGGCTCGAGACGGTCGAGAACCGGCTGGACCAGATGGAGCGCGACATGAAGAAGCTGCACACTGAGCTGCGCAAGGCGCTGGCCAACTCGGAGCAGGCCGTCATGTACCACGTCACCGGCCACCTCGACGGCCACCACGAGAGGCTGTCCGAGAAGCTCCAGAGCCTGGGCCACCGCCGCCTCATCCTGGTCATTCTCGGCAGCCAGGCCCTGCTTGCCGGGGCCTATGTCGTCTACAAGCGCCGCAAGTCGAGCTCTCACCAAAAGTACCTATGACCCGTGATGGCCTTGGAGAAGAAAAAAAAACATTCAGTGCATGGGGCATGCAAAAAACACGTACAGAAAAAAGCGGGCGTACATTTTCTTGGGAGGGTGGTGCAAACGGGAGGCCGGCCTCTTTTTGACGCTGTCATATCCTGGTCGTTGTATTTTTCTTGGAGCTCATGTCTGCTCTTGGTATAAAGAAAGCGTTTCTCGATGTTTTATGGAATAGTCTGGTGCATGATTTTTGTGATATCTGGATCAAGATGCCCTAAAAGGCCAATAAAGTTTTAAAACTAAAGACGTGAAATCCAAACAATGGTAGTAGATGACACTGAAATCGAGGCAAGTATAACTACTGGGCATCACCGCCCCCGTTGATGATGCGCAGCGCCTCGTCGCCCTTGGGGGCCGTGGTCAGGTTTTCGTGGCCGTCCTTTGTCACCAGCACGCAGTCCTCGATGCGCACACCGCCCACGTCGTAGTACTGCTCCAGCAGATCCTTGTTGATGTACTGGGCGTGCTTTGGGTCCGACAGGAAAAGGGCCTCGATATAGTCGCGGCAGAAGTAGCTGCATGGGCTGTTAGACACGGAGTGCAAAGAAGTGATGTAAAGAAAAAAAAGAGAAAAATGAAAAAAAAAAGAGAAAAATAAAAAAAAAAAAATGAAAAAAATGAAAAAAAAATGAAAAAAAAAGCTCGTTACTCACATGCCAGGCTCCACGGTGATAATCATACCGGGCTCCAGGAACCGGCGCTTCGGCCTTGCTGCTGCCGTGTCGCATGTTTCCTCTGTCCCTATGGGAATCCCGGCGTCCCTGGCGGCTGCTTTCATGAGCGGCGTGTACATGGTCGACGGCACGAACTGCCGCTTGCCGCCTGCCAAGGGGCCGGGCAGGCCACGGAGAGGCATTGATAGCGCATGCCGCTGCCGCTGCTGCTGCCGCTGCTGCTGCACAGCCTCGGTCTCGGCCTCGGCCTCGGCCTCGGACGCCGCGGCCATCAGGTCAGTAGAGAGGACATCATGGACCTCGAGGCCGACGTGGTGGCCCAGGCCGTGAGGGAAAAAGGCCGCAATGGTGCCGTTGGCCAGGATGGTGCGGGCGGAGGCGCCCTGCAGGAGGCCGAGCTGCAGCAGCTCCTTGACGGCGACCAGGGCGGCGTGCAGGTGCAGTGCAGCAAAGGGCACGCCGGGGGCGAAGCGCTCAATGACCTCGGTCTGCATGCGGCTGACGGCGGCGTAGATGGCGGCGGCGCGCGGGGTGAAGGCGCCGGAGATGGGAAAGGTGCGGGTGACGTCGGAGGCATAGCATTTCCACTCGGCGCCGGCATCAAGGCAGACCAGCTGGCGGCCGGCCAGGGGCTCATTGTTGGCGTCGTAGTGCAGGGTGCCGGCATTGCGGCCGGAGCCGGCAATGACGGGGTAGGCCTGGCTCTTGGCGCCGTGGCTGGCGAGGCAGTGGTCCAGATAGGCGGCCTCGATGTGGCGCTCATTGTCCATGGTCTTGAGCTGGCGCAGCACCGCGCGGTGGGCGGAGGAGCTGATGGCATTGGCGTGGCGGATCATGGCGATCTCGTAGGGGGTCTTGATCACGCGGGCGTGGTCCATGGCCGGCTGCAGCTGCTTGGCGTCCACGGTGACGACCGGGCGGGCGCAGTCCAGTCCCTGCAGCCAGGCCGGGGCCTGGTTGGGGTGCAGCACGAAGAGCGTCGTCGGCGGCAGCCTTGGGGGGGCGGCAGCGGAGGCGCTCCGGGCGGCCTTGTCCTGGCAAAGGTTGCTACCGGTGAAGCCGCTGTTGCTGCTGCTGCCGTTGGCGCCGGGGCCGCTGCCGCCGCTGCCGCCGCCGCCGCCGCCGCCGCCGCCGCTGCTGCTGCTGCTGCTGCTGCCTTGTTGGATGTCGAGCCCCAGGCGCTTGCGGAGAAAGTCGTCGAGGCCGGTCGTGTACTGCACATCATCAATGTCAATGTCGGCCATGCACTCCTCTGGGTTCGGGCCGTGGCCTTCCCACATGACCTTGCGCGGGTCGATGTAGGGCACCCAGAGCACGAGGCGGTCCGCAGCAATGTCGTAAGTCACCGCACAGTCGGCGACCACGATGCCGGCCAGATAGTAGAAGCTTTGCCAGTCAGCTCTCTCTCTCTCTCTTTCTCTCTCTCTCTCAGACCGTCCACGCCCCTCTGTCCTCTCACCGTCCGCCCCTCTTCTCTCACCGTCCGCCTCCCCTCTCACCGTCCGCCTCCCCTCTCACCGTCCGCCCCCCCCCCTCTCACCGGCCGCCCCTCCCCTCTCACTGTCTCCGCTCCGTTTCGACTTACTATCTCCTCTGCCGGAAGCTGGGGCCCATGTCAGAGTCGTCAAAAAATATGGAGGGCAGGCCCGGAAGATAGATGAGGCCCTCTTGCACGCCAAGCTCCCGGGCTACCCTGCGGGCATGCAGCTTGCCTATGAGCAGCTGTGAGTAAAACAATGTAGCTCCTTCGAACGGCATGAGGGGGAAGAGGAAACGCTTTCCGGCCTACCAGGAAACTTTTGCTTCGGGGCGGGATCGCGCGCTGCCGAAAGCATCTGCGGCTTGCCAAGCTTCACCTCGATGAGTCTAGAGCCAAGGAAAAAAAAGAACAGCTGTTAGCAGCGCGCAGGCTCACTCTTTGGGGGGGGGGAGGGAAGCAAACATACAAAGCGTCAAACTCGTCGATGAGGGTGACCTCGTGCGCCGTCTCGTCCGAGACAGCCGTCTTGGGCACCGCCGCTCCCCGGCGAGATGCGCCATACACTGCCGCCATTGTGCTTCGGTCGAGGCTCTTTCGAGATGTGTAGCTGTGCTCGTGGTGTAGCTTTGTGTAGCTTTGTGCAGCTTTGCTCGAGCGGATGTGTACACGAGAAGAAGCGAGAGACGGGAGTTGCGGCAAGGCAAAACAAGCCCCGTATTGTACAGCAGCTTTGCAGCGACAAGACTGGCCACGGCGCGCGAGACGGAGTGCGAGCTTTGACGGTGGCTGATGAGAAAGGGACAGAAGAGTGAGGTGAGACGCTGACAGCGCTCGGATCGGTGTATCCAGCCGCTAATATACCAACTACTCCGCAGTGGCAACGTGGGCGTCAGACCCAAGAGCACAGAGGGCAGCGCCGCGAGGCCGTCACATGCCTGCCAAGGGCAGGGCAAGCAAGGTACAGTGACTACGGAGTATTAAGAAGCTGCTTTTCCGCAGGTACCCCCCCCCTGCAAAGCCGTCGTGCCTGCTCTTGCTGATGCTTATCGTCTGCCCAACTTGCAGGTCCGCGCCGTTTTAGGAAGGAGGCATCCTCTTTTATCCGGGACTGTGCAGCTATCTTATTTGCTACTGTACCTAAATGGATGCTGCTCCGCATGCCGCAAGCCCAAAGAGAGCTTACAAGCGTAAGCTGATAATGGGGTAGCTAATGGCGCAGCAACAGCGCGCAAAGCTGCTAAATTTACAAAGAACACGCCAGCCACCCGATGCGGTCGCTTATCGGCGTCCCAAATAAAATACGGGGGCCCTGAGCTGGTGGTATAAGCAAGTCTATAAAAATCCTGTAAATGCGACAAAACGCCTTGCGCGCGGTCTCCTGGTGGCAGAGCCGCCCTGTTGCGAGTCGTATATGATTTCTTCTCTCTCTAGAGGCAATGCCGTCTATATATACAAATGTGCCGGGCGAGCTTCTACCTTATACCGGCCGAAATGAGTCGCTAAAAATACGGGAAAAGTCGCTTCCAGTGAAAATCTCGGCAAATGTTCCTTGCTGCTGCTGCTGCTGCTGCTGCTGTGATTGAGCTTGTGAGTTTTCTGGTGCCTGTTGCTGCTGTTGCTGCTGTTGCTGCTGTTGCTGCTGTTGCTGCTGTTGCTGCTGCTGCTGTTGTTGTTGCTGCTGCTGTTGCTGCTGCTGTTGCTGCTGCTGTTGCTGCTGCTGTTGCTGTCGCAGCCGCTGCTGCTCCTGCTGCTGGGCATTGTGTGAATGGGCTCGCTGCAGCGTCAGCAAGCTGGAGGCGTTGTACATCTCCGAGACCAGGTCGAGCCCGGGTCCGTCCGACGGCTCGACCAGGTAGGCGGGCAGGGGGCCGCCCAGCAGCTGGCCCTCCATGTCGCCGAAGACGCTGGCATCGGGAGAGAAGAAATGCAGGGTGTCGGCGTGCGCCTGCTGCTGCTGCTGCTGCTGTTGTTGTTGTTGTGGTTGGCCCTGACTCTGACCCTGGCCCTGCTGCCCGGGGCAAGGGTCCCCCTGTGGTGGGCCGTTTTCGGAGGCAGCGGCGGTGGCAGCGGCGGCGGCGGCGGCAGCAGCGGCGCTGCCATCGCCGATGCCGCAGAAGCCGAGGCCAGCCTCCATCATGGGCTGGCTTGGGTAGGCAAACGGGTCGCTCGAGGGGAAGAGCAGTGCGTTGAGTTTGTAGAGCGGGTTGGAGGCGGCGAGCTCGAGCGTGTCCACGCTCGAGCCCGCCATGGTGCCGGCGCTGACGCTGGTCGCGGACGTGCTGCCGCTCAGGCTGCCGGCCATGCTCACGGCCATGCTCACGGGCGCCGGCGCCGGCGCCTGCTGCTGCTGCTGCTGCTGCGGTGGCGGGGCAAACCCGGCAACCGACCGCTGGCCCGTCGAGGGCGTGCCGCCGGAGTCGGGGCTGCCCATGGCCGTGGCAGACGTGTCGAGCGGCAGGAGATCGGGATGGAAGTTGGCCATAAAGGCCTGCGGGGAGAGGTTGTCTTGCTGGTGGTGCAACGACGACTGCCGTGTTGGCGCCGGCGGCAGCGGCTGATTGTGGAGGTGGTGGTGCTGTGGCCGCGGCGTCTTGTCCAGAGACACGCGTTGCTGCTGCTGCTGTTGCTGCGGCGGCGGCGGCGGCGGCGGCGGCGGTGGCGGTGGCTGAAGCTGGTCCGTCGACGGCGGCCGGCTCATCTCGCTGGACTGTCTGGGCTGCACCTTGATCGCGGCCGTACCAGAGACAGAGGATGGCGAGGCTGCCTCCTGCGGGTTGGGCGCAGACCGCTTCCGGGAAGGAGGCGGCGGCCTTGGCGGCTGGCCGCTTTTGAAGCGGTCCGGGAGCTTGTCAAAGAGCGTCTTGGTGGGGGGGGGGAGGGGGGGGAGGGGAAGAAAAGTCAGCAAGACGCAGTAAAAGGACCGGCAAGGGGACATGAGGACCGGCAAGGGGGCATGCATCATACCTGTAGAGCACCGGTGACGCGCTCGGCGGCCAGGCTCCGCTGCGAGAGACTGGCTATGACGGCCCTTCCGTTGATGGCATCGGCCATGATCTCGGCGGAGCCGGGCTTGTCCGGGTTCTCCAGCGCGTAGTAGACCAGCGAGAGGATGGCGAAGAACTCGGTGTACATGATGAACCAGTAGGGCCCGATCTGGACGGCCTGCTTCCAGATTTCCAGGCCAATGTGCACAATGTTGCGCGAGATGCTAATGGCCGCGGCCGCGCAGGCGTAGTAGCGCTCGTCGATGCTCTTCTCGGCCGATGCCCGCGGCGACACGTAGTGCAGAAAGGGCCGGTACACCATCATCTGGACGTGGGCGTAGGAGAACCGCAGCAGAGTCCGGACGCTGGGGGTCAGTCTCTCTCACACACACACACACTCTCTCTCTCTCCCTCTCTGTCTCTCGCCCTCTCTCTCTCTCTCTCGCTCTCTCTCCATCTCTCTCTCACCCCCCCTCTCTCCCCCCTCACTCACCGGACTGCCTCAATGTCGCCCTCCGGGTTGGGCCGCCAGTAGACGGGCAGCTGCTCGTACCACTCGTGCAGGTCGCTCTCAATCTCCTTGATCTTGGCGTAGCTGATCATGTAGGTGGCGGAGGCGCCGTCGCGGGTCCCGACGCACTCCTGGATGCTCTTGAGCGGGTACAGGTAGCGGACGACCTTGGCCATGATGTTCATCAGGCGGGTGTAGGCGTTGTTGGCCTGCAGAAAGGACGGGGTGTCGGGGGGCGGCGTGAGGATGGCGTCGGCGGTAATGTACTCGTCGTCGACCTCGGTGGGCAGCAGCTGGTCAATGTCGTCGTCGCTGAGCAGCAGCGGGAAGCCCATCAGGGCGGACACGTACGTGTCCATCTGGCGCACGACGTAAAAGACGCGGCGGCGCGACTCGCTCTCAATGGGCGTCATGGGCACGTGCGGCAGGTTGCGGTGCAGGCCCATGCGCAGGGCCACGCGCATGGCGATGCCGAGCAGCGCGTAGCAGCCGCCCAGGTTGGACGTGGCCTGCAGGAAGAGGATGATGTAGAGCAGCGCCTGCAGCGACGTCAGGTCGCGGCACTCGGTAATGTCCTGCAGCAGCAGCCGCGCCGTCGAGTAGTACTTCATGCCCTGGTCCATGGCCACGCGGAAGTTGGCCGCGCCCGCCCCGTCCGCCCCCGAGATGTCGTACATGGACCCGAGCGCCATGACCGCGTACACCAGGCCGAGCATCCGGTGGTCGTCGGGGCCGAGCCCGTGCGGCGCCTTGTCGTACAGCCGGTCCAGCGCCTCGTAAAAGGACGGGCCGTGCACGATGCGCAGCAGGCACGTCGCGCAGCTGAACGAGTAGTAGCACAGCTTGAGCGCCTCCGCCTTGGGCGGCAGGTGGTAGATGTTGGCCATGGCCAGCTCCCACGGCAGGCCCGAGCCCGGCCGCGGATAGTCCAGGTTGAAGAAGCCGGGCAGCAGCGGCGGCCACGACAGGTACGCCGACGACGGCGTTTCCTGGCCCAGCAGCCCCTGAAAGTGCTGCTTCATCCGCCGCAGAAACACCGCCCCGGACGAGGTGCCGTGGAAGTCCGACTCGCCGCCTTCGGTCAGGTCCAGCTGCCCAATCGTCCCGATCATGGACATGATGTCTTCGGTGCCGGAGCCGGTCCCCATGCCGATGCCGAGGCCGAGGCCGGTCCCGGTCCCGGTGCCATTCGGCTGCTGCTGCTGCTGCTGCTGCTGCTGCTGCTGCTGTTGCTGCTGCTGCTTCCGAAATGGCTGCCGCCCCCCCTCTTCCAGCCGCAGCAGGGCGGCCTGCGCTCGAGCCCGTTCGCGCATCTGGTACTCCCGCTGCACGGACAGGTCCCACGCCGGATCGGACAGGTCCACGTCAGGCATGACCTTGCGCAGGAGGAGCTCGGCCCGCTGCAGCCGGATTTCCAGCGCCTCAATGTACTGCGGCGCCGGGTTGCGGCGCCGGTTCGACGGCTTGTCATAGGTGCATTCTAACGCGTTAGATTTCTCCTTCTTCTTTCTCCTTCTTCTTCTTCTTCTTCTTCCTCTTCTTCCCCTTCTTCCTCTTCTTCCTCTTCTCTTCTTCCTCCCTCTTCTTCCTCTTCTTCCTCCCTCTTCCTTGCTCACTTCCTCCTCTTCGCCCACTTTTCTCCTCAACAATGCACTCACCATAGCTGTACACGGAGCAGTGCGTGCACGGCTGCTTGCCGTCGCACTTGATCTTTTTCCGGCGGCACTCGTCGCAGGCCCGCGTGACTCGCCGCCGCTTCTGCATCGGCAGCGACATGACGGAGCCATCGCCGGCCACGGATGTGCTGCCGGGGCCGGGGCCAAAGTCCTGCGTGTTCTCCGAGTCGTGGTCGTGGTCGTGGTCATGGTCGGGATCGGGATCGGGATCGTGGTCGTGATCATGGTCGTCGTCGTCGTCGTGGTCCTGCTCAAGCACACTTCCCTCTACCGAAGGAACCTCGTGCACCAGCCAGCTCTTGGGGGACCGAGCACAAGATCCGGCCTCCGACATGGCCGGGGAAAGGTTGGAGACCATGGTGTAGGACGTGACACTGGCCTGTGTCTTGTCTGTGTCTGTGTCTGTGTCTCTGTGTGATGCGTCTGTGGCAAGAAAGGAGCCGCAGACTCATGCCCAACCGCAGACTTCAGAGGGCCGGGCCGCCCGTGCTGAGCGTGTAGGTTTGGCGGGCGTTTCTCCTATCAGGAGAGAAGAAGGGAAAAAAAAGAAAGAAGAAAAGCGTCGCCCGTGCTCGTCGTCCGTAGATCTAGAGCTCGGGGGCGGGAGTGGGCCGGGGGGGCAAATCGAGTATCATGGCGAGAGACGGCAGAGGGCAGCGCAAACGTTTGAAGAAGAGGTGAGCCAGAGGTGACGGTGGATTTGGGGGGGGGGGGGGGGGGCGAAAGGCGCGAAACCGGGCAGTGTAAGACGATAGCGTCACGCAGTTGCACAAGCGGCCGGAAACGAGCGGCGGTAGCAGGACGAGAGGCCCGGAGATCCAGCGGGAGGATTATAGACAGGGGCAAAGACGGGGAGGGGGAGACTGCCGTTCAGTTCAATACGAAGCACGACTTCCCAGTGCCCACGCTTGGGTCGGTAGAACTTTTTCGGTGCCTCTGGGTGCGGGTCAGGTTCGGAGGGCACGTGGAATTGGACGGTGCCAAGACAAGGCCGAAGGAGTTGAAGATCGGGAAAGAAGAGAAGGGAAAAAAAAGAAAGCAATGGCCGGAGGGACCCCCCCCCGGCGACTTTCCCTAGCCGATCGGTCGTAGCGGTGTCCGCTGGTTTGATCCCGGGATTGTGTTATTTTTATCTTTATTATTTGGGGGTATTTTTATTTTAATTATTTTAATTATTTTGTTAGTATTGTTTTTTTTACCTTTTTTTTTTGTTTTTTATTCTTTTTTTTACTTTTTTCTATTTTCACGCTTTAATTTTAATCCTTTTTTAGATATGAGGTCCTGCAGGGAGAACGGAGAACTCGCATCGAGGGAAATAAAGCTTGGGAGGAGGATCCCATCCGTTGGAGTACCCCATTAACGGGGTGGGGCACGGAGAAGTACTTTTCTTGCCGCATCGGCCCCGAGAGCCCATCACCGCCAGCTGTCAGAGGGCCCCCTTTGCAGAGCAAAACAGGGTGTGCCGCCGTTTTCGCGTTTTGGCAGGCATTCGGAGATTTAGGCTCTTCTTCTCCGAGGGAACTGTTAGTTCTTCAGCGCTCGGCATAACAGGCTATCAGGGTTGAGTGGGGAAAGGGGGTGTGTTGAGAGAAAAGAAGGGCGCTAAGGCCGAACCCCAAAAGGCCGAAAAAGACGTCGAAAACGTGTTTTGAGCCGACGACGCAAGATACGCAAAACACGGGAAACAAGAGTGTAAACGATCACATGGAGGCTTCCTGTGCATCTTGGGGGGGGGGGCGTGTGCCGTGGCGTGAGGACGAGGCAGGCGCCAGAGACGGACGTCAACCAGCGTGTTGCATCGACACGTATACTCAATGGCATGGTCGTACCCGGCAAAAGTCTGGGAGCATCCCATTCAGCCTGGTACGAAGATAAAGCCACTGTGCGGAGAAGGCGGAGAGGCGGCACAGCTGACGATCAACTGATAGGGCTGGTCCGAGGTTGACGCGGCTTGGAGACCGTCCGTAAGACAGCACGGCGCAGAGGTTGAGGTTGAGAAACGAACCCCAACGAGACGCGGTGATTTCGTTTTCGGAGCTCAGAGTGAAGTGAGGGGTCCCGCGCGCGAAATCACGCAAACGGCTTGCGCCGTGCGGGGAAATTGCCCATGAGGCTCAAGAACAACGCAATGCACATGCCGAGAAACAGGTTCGGCCAGAAAACACGTTGTGACGGCCAGGCGTGCACGCTCAGCAAAACACATTGTGATGGCCAGGCCACGCTCAGCAAAACACATTGTGATGGCCAGGCGTAGCACGCTTGGGGAATGGCCATCCAATATTGCAGTGGAGCTCGACGACACCGACACCGTTCACAACGACCATGGGCTCTGATTCATCCACAACACGCAAAACTCCACCCCGTTTCGGCTGCTGGATCCTCCGTACTCTTGAATCGTTTCTTCTCCACCTATGGCCTACGGCAGCGTTTCAGCAGCGTAACGGGAGGCATACGGAACAGGCACGGTTGCGCCACATCCAGTGCGACCCCGAGTGCCGCCCCCTACGGACAATCTCCTCTCCTTCACGCCGGCTCACGTCATTGTTCTCTTCTCACCGCTGCTCCCTCCTCTGGCCAGACATGGCCCACATAGACATGCCGCTCGAAAAGCCAGAAGAGAACGCATTACCCACGGTACGCCCTCACAAACTCGATGAACCAGGGTGGCCGATGGAAACTGGAATGGAGCCTTTTGTGTTCCGAGGCATGGGACTGTGGCTCGCATTGGTGTCGTAGGTGTCGTAATCAGGTTCAAGGTCGGCACGCTCGAGAAGAAAGTGGTTTTGGCGACCTCTTGCGAAAGCTGCAGTTGATGTTCCATCTTGCCTGCGTCTGGAGCCCCAGTATTATTATTCAGCCAACGTCCAGCCAATGACAGCTCCGCTCCTAGCCGCAGGACCCATATATATACAACAGCGAGCTCCCAGGCGGGGCTTCCTCCGCAAAGCTGTCGCCCTCAGTTGCAATTCGCGACCCAGAAAGCGGCAAAGCAGAGCACTGGCCTCGCCTACACCCATCCTCTGGCTGCCGGACAGACTAGAAGCGAGGGCCGTGCCGCGGTCTATACTAGGTTTTCCCGCGCAGGGACCACCGGCTCAGCCCAACGGTCGACGCAACGCCGTCAGAAACACTCGAGCTCTGTCACGGCGCAATAGCCTGCGAGAGACACACGCCTGTACAGACACATCCGTCTTCTTGTGCGGCCAGAGGCACCCGTCTGGAGGCCATGGCCGCTGTTGAGTCGGGGCTCGAGGCTTTTTTTGCCTTGATGAACGACCAGACCGGCATCATTGTCCGGGGTGAGTAGGGAGGGGGAGGCGAGGAACTTTAAACCACAGCATCACACCAGGGCGAACAGGCACTGACGACATGCTCTTTAGAGGCGCCGAGGTTTGATCTAGACTCGTACATACAAAACTACAAAGGCAGGTTTCTTCCCCCCCCCCCCCCCCCCCGGCGGCACGGCAACGAGCCCCTCTAACAGCGGCGCTCCCGATAGGCCGGACACGCTTTGACCGGCTCTTCCAGATCGGCCGCAGCAGCGTTCCGCTCTGTGTTGAGGCGCTCAAGGCCGCCGTCGCCGAGGCCAAGAAGGGCAAGGACGTGGGGCGCTACAAGGAGGTCTGGAGCTACATCCGCATCGCGGCGCCCGGCGAGCCCGAAGCCCGGATCGACCAGGACTGGATCGACCGCACCGAGAAGAGCAACGTGGCCGAGACGAAACGGCTGGAGCGCGAGCTCAAGACGTACAAGAACAATCTGGTCAAGGACAGCATATTGGTGAGTCGCCATGCCATGATGTGTCAGGATGCATGTCACGATGCATGTCGGATGCATGTCAGGATGCATGTCAGGATGCATGTCAGGATGCATGTTTGGATGCATGTCACGATACATGTCATGATAGCCATGATATGTACGGTCAACACGCATGTAAGCTGCCACCGTGCTGACACCAGACCGTGCAGCTCGGCCACGAAGAGCTCGGGGCGCACCTGGAGGCCATTGGCAACCTCGACGGCGCGCTCGAGGCATACAGCCGGATGCGGCCCGACGTGAGCACGCCCAAGCAGATCATCGACGTGAGCAAGCACCTCGTCGACGTGTCGGTGCAGCGGCGCGACTGGGGCGCGGTGTCGGGCCACCTCAGCAAGGTGCCCGGCCTGCAGGGCACCGGCGAGGAGAAGCGCTTCCAGCCGTACCTGCAGGCCATGACGGCCCTCGCCTGCATGGGCCAGGAGAAGTACCTCAACGCGGCCAAGTGCTTCCTCGCCATTGACTGCGCCGCCACGCCGACGACGGGCTCGCTCTGCGACTTCCTCAGCCCAAACGACATTGCCGTCTACGGCGGCCTGCTCGCCCTCGCCACCATGGACCGCGCCGAGCTGCAGGCCAAGGTGCTGGACAACGGCCGGTTCCGCACCTTTCTGGAGCTGGAGCCGCACCTGCGCCGCGCCATCTCCCAGTTTGTCGGCGGCCGCTATGCCGCCTGCCTGGCCATCCTGGCCTCCTACCGCGCCGACTACACGCTCGACCTCTTCTTCCAGGCCCACGTCGACACCATCTACGCCAACATCCGCTGCAAGTGCATCACCCAGTACCTCCTCCCCTTCTCCTGCGTCACCATGGACAACATGAACACGTCCTTTGCCGAGCCCGGCACCTCCATCGAGGACGAGCTGGCCAAGATGATCCGCCAAGGCGTGCTCAACGCCCGCATCGACACCATTCACAAGGTAAGTCCCTTGGCTTAAAAGCCCGCCCGGTTTCCCTCTGCCAGACTGACGCGCCAAAGCTGGTCACGACCGTGAGGGAAAACCCGCGCATCAAGATGCAAAAGGACGGCCTCGAGACCATGGCGCAGTTTGAAAAGGACGCCATTGACCGCATCCGCAGAATGGGGCTGGTCGCGGCCGGACTGGAGGTCAAGGGCCCGCGGAAGCACCACGCCGGCCTGCCCGAGCTGAGCGACACCTGGTACGACCCGAATGTCATGGCAGAGTAGCGGCTCTGGCGGCCGGGGCATGCATTGGTAACAGAGGGCGTGGACAGAGCAAGCTCGTGAGCAGCGGGCTTGTAGGTCATGCTTAGATAGTTGTATTACTCACAAGACGCCCAATATCGAGAAGCTGCGAGAAGCTGCGAGAAGCTGCGATAAGCCTGCGAGAAGCCTGCGAGAAAATTGCGAGTAACCTGCGAGAAACAATCGAGAAAACCACGCTCCAAAACAACGCCGTCCAACCCAAAAACACGCCCCAGCCTCAGCCCATCAACTGGCTGGCGTCGTCGGGCGGCCACCGCACCTGGGCAAAGGTCAGGCAGCGCTTGATGCTCTGCACGTACTTGCGCGTAATGTCGTCGGTCATCACGCCGCCCTTGTCGCCGCCGTGCAGCTTCTCGCGCGCGCTGCGCTCGTGGATGCCTACCATGATCACCCCAATGGGCCACGCCGCCTTGCCGATGCTGAGCCGCAGATACGCATTGTTGGCGTCCACGTACCGCCGCTCCTGCGCCGCGTGCACAATCTCCACAATGGCCTCGAGGATCTTGTTGTCGACGCTGCCCTCCTCCAAGCGCCGGAAGAGCTGCCACGGTCAGGGTCGGTCCAAAAGAGTGAGGGACCAATCGTACGTACCGGCTGGATAAAGGTGCGGCTCTGCTCCATGATGGAGCGCGCGCCGCGGCTGGCCTCGGTCTCGTCGGCGGCGCTGGGCGTGGCCTCGACGAGCGCCCGGCGCCACTCGCGCAGCAGCATGTTGAAGAAGCTGGCCAGCTGGCGGTGCAGGTACAGCCGGGCGTCCTTGTCGTGCAGCGCGGGCATGTCGGCCACCGCCGGCACCTTCATGTCCTTTTCGGGCACCGGCGCCAGCGTAGTCGGCACCGGCTGGTCCGCCGCGCCGCCCGCCGCCACCGTCGCCGCCACTGCCGCCGCCTCCGCCGCCACCTGCCGGTACCGCCGCAGCCGCTGCGCGTGCGTCTCGCCAAACAGGACCGCCGGCTTGCCCAGCGCCCGCAGCCCCGCCCGCAGCTCGTCCTCGGCCAGGTCCGCAGGCGGCTCGCCGCTGCTGCTGCCGTCGCCGGCGGCCTCGTCTGCGCCTGCGCCCGCGCCCGCGCCCGCGCCCGCGCCCGCGGCGGCCGCCTCCGCCGGGGGGAGCTCCGGCAGCCCGAGCCGCTTGCGCCGCGCCCGCTCCTCCTCCGCCTCGCGCGCCAGCCGCCGCTTCTGCGACTCCTCCGCCAGTCGCCGCCGCTTCTCGCGCCGCACCCGCGCCTCCTCCGCCTCCTCCTCCTCGCGCTGCCGCTTCGCCGCCGCCTTGGCCGCCCGCTCCGCCTCGCGCGCCTTTTGCTCCGCCAGGTACGCCGCCCGCCGCTGCTCCTCGAGCTCGCCGATGCGGACGTACTTTTTCGCCGCCGGTGCTGCCGCTGCTTCTGCCGCCGCCGCCGCCGCCGCCGCCTTGCCGCTGCTGTTGCTGTTGCTGTCGCTGGCCGCCGCCGCCGTCGCCGCCGCTTTCTTCTTCTTGGCGATCTGCACCTCCATCAAGGACTTGAAGTCCATGATGCCGCTTGTATCTGCGCCCAATGGACGGGGGAATAAAAATTGCCTCTTCTTTTATTCTTTTCTCTGCTGCCCGGTACCGCTGTTGCGCAGGCGTCGCGTGAGTCGTCGATGCTGTTGTCGATGCCGAAATGTTGGTGGAAACACGGCAGAGGCAAAGTGATCCTTGATCCACTTGGAGACAAGGCCCCACTTTCGCGCTCTTCTGGCCCCGTCGCCCATCGAAAGCTTCATGCTCTCCTCTCATTTTCCGCGCCTACCAACGAATCACAGCTCAGTCATCCGCGGCTGCACACTGGCCATATACCACTACACCTGGCCTTCCGGGATGTAGGATTGGCACGGGGGAAAAGGGCGAGACGTCCATCGAAAGAAGCTTTACAGAAGGAGGACCCCCCTCAAAAGGCGAAAGCATTTCTATACAAGCAGACGAGAGATGACTGCCAACAGCTCCGATGGGGACGCCGAGTGCCCGTTTCTGCTCAAGCTCTTTTACCGGGTCGGCGCGTTTCATAGGTAGGGGCGACTAGCACGGACTGGCCGGGCCCGAAAGCTGCTGACCGTGGGTTCCCATGTACTTTCTTCCTTCACAGGCCCGACGAGTTTGCCGCATCCAACAGCCAGCCGGATCATGTCCCCGTCTACACCTTTCCCACATGCACCCTCCGCGACCTGGTCTACCACCTGGCTGCGGCGGACAGCTCCATCTTTCCCAACCCGGTCGGCGGAACGCGCGTGGTCTTCCGCCTCGTCTACGCCGACACGCGCAGCGCCGTGGAGAGCGGCGGCGCCCATCGCACCGCTGGCCCGTCCCGCTTTGTCGTCAAAGACCTAGGAAGTGTGGTGATTGGTGGCGGCGGTGGCGGCGGTGGCGGCGGTGGCGGCGGTGACGGCGGTGACGGCGGTGACAGCGGGGGTGTCCCTGGCGCCGGAGCCGACAAAGCATCCATCAGCGGCCCGGACCAAGACGTCACCATGGGCGGCGAAAAAGACGGCCCGGGCGAAGAGGCCCGCAAAGAAGACGACGACGGCCACAAGACGCTGTCAGAGGTCCACTACTTTGTGGGAGACTACATCTCGTGTGCCATCCTGCCGCCATTGGCCAATGGCTCGGTGGCTCCGGCATCGCACGCGGACAGCGGACCTGGCCCAGGCGTGGCGGGCAATGGGCGGCCAGAAGCTTTGTCGTCACCGCCTAGATTTCCCAGCGGCCGGGGCGGCCGGGGCAACCGGGGCGGCCGGGGCGGCCAGGGCAGCTGGAACCAGGGCGGCAGATGGCACGATGGCGGGCAGCCGCCGAAGAGAGGCGGAGGCAGCGGTGGGCCTGGGAATGACTGGCGACGCGGCAACAGACTGCCTGACGGGCCCGCCTGGACAAGAGGAGGCTTTGGACGTGGCGGCGGCGGCGGCGGCGGCGGCGGCGGCAGCCGGTGGTAAAAGTTTTGGGACTGTTCGAGATAGTTACATGTAATGTAGGCCTTCAGCTCAGTTCACAACTGCATAGAGCATGGAATGTAGGCGGTGCAGTGCTCAAGACACCCGGACATGAACACTCTACGTAGCTAGACAGCTCTTGTGGATGGACCCAATTCAAAGAAAAAAGGGTTTGTGTCTTCACTGCATCGCCTTCTCTTCCCTTTGGCATATACATGATATGTACAGACTTTGTTCTCAAACCCCCCAAGTTCTCACCCCATGACTTAGAACTCGGACAGAACGTCGCCCCTCCGCTTCCCCCGGAGAACCCATTTGCCCTAGAGATAGCCGCTTGGTTAGCTTCCGACCGTCAAGACTTTTTCCGCAGAGCCCCCAAAGCCCAGCCGCCGCGCCAGACTTGCAGATGTGAAACTGACCTCGGTCGAGTACGCCAGGATGCCGACGAGAGATGGTATGAAGGCAACATAGAAAAAGGTGATTCTTGCCGTCCGCGGGGTCCACCGGAAGTACTTGTACCGGTTCGTCGTCATGTCTGTCGAGAGCTGTCAGCTAGGCCGCGACAATGTGGCCCTGGCCGGCTGTCGGGCACCGCAGGAGCCGCCCAGATCATCACACGGCCAGGGGCCAATCAATCCTCTCATCCAGACGCAACGTACTCGACAACTTGACCAGCGCCGGGTCCATCGCCATTTCTGATATCGTTAGCATGCCATTCGTTCATTCTCTCGACGCGGGCGTCTTTCTTGGACAGATGGGGCTGTCGCACTATGGTGTTCTACGCCAGCCATCTTGACGGTGTTCTCGGTCGGCGGCCCGGTCAGTGGTAAAAAGTGTCGTGACGGAGCAGGAAAGTCTGGGCGCAATGGGGCTGCGGTCAAATGCGAGTCGCCGGTCTTGAGTCGTGATGTTTCGGCAAAGTGGGAAAGATCGAAAACGGATCGCACCTGATTGGCAATGGCCAAAGCGCACGGACCCTGCCGTCTGATTGGCCCACTTGGGGCCGTGTTTCGCGCTCTTCGTACTGTGCCGGCACTGCAAAAGTCATCGACTTTGCACTGTACAGCCAAAGTGGGAGAAAGAACGGCGCACGCGACTTCCGTCTGTGATAGACGCGTCGGTGGGCTCCGAGAGCTGTCCTCTGATTTTTGCGTACAAAACGATGTCTGACGCAAAGCAGCCTCCAAATATGAGCCTTGCCTAGCCAGAAACTGGATCTACAAAGCTTCGCCGAGGTCGCGGCCGTGCTGCCCCAGCGGGCCCCTTGCCACATCTGGCGCACAATGGCGGACGCCACCAAAGATGTGCGACTCTTCAGCCATGGCGTTTTTCGCCCGCCCGCCGACTCTCCCGGACTTGTGGCGGCTTGCCCGACTATTGATCTGTCTGCCGCGGCGGGAGGTGGCAATGCCGTGTATGTCCGGCGGCGCGGCGGCGAGACCGTCTCCCGCTTGACCGAGCGGGACAAGCAGGTCCAGGCCTTGGTGTGGAAAGCAAACGGTCGGGTTCTCTCACGTGCAGTTTTCTCCCTTGGCTGGATGCTGACTCGATCTGCAGGCCAGTACCTTGCTGTTGCGTGGAGCGACGGGGTCGTCCGGCTTGCCGGGCTGGAGAGCACCAAAGCAGTCCACCAGATCCGGCTCTTCCAGGGCACTCCGTCCGCCGTCACGTTCATCAGCTGGACCAAGAACTTTGTCGGCTGCCCCAAAGTATGGCACGACAATGTCTTGGGCGGCGCGGACGCGGCAGCCAGCAAGGAACTGCTGGATCTTCCCCGTGCCTTGATGTTTCTAGAGGTGGAAGACGACCTCCCCATGCTGCCCCCACTGCCCGTTTCTGGCGGATCAGGGTATGTTTCCTGTGCTGCTCTTATAATTGAAATGGTGTACTAATTCTCAGCGATGACATGTTTGTCTTCTCTACGCGGACGTCGCTGGAGCTGATGTTTCCACCCCTCAAACCCAGCGATGGCGACTCTATCCATGTCATGGTGCTGGGCACAGCAGACGGAGTGATCCATATCAGCATCTATGACACTTTTGTCATGGGCACAATGACGGTGGACTTGCCGTCAAGCCCGAACCAAGCGGGCGGCACACACGCTCTGCTCCAGCTTCGCCGTCACGCCTCACATCCAGCCAGCTCTACCCACACATTTCTTCTCGCCAACGAGGATCTTGATAGCCATGCTGTTTATATTGCCCCGGTGGATCTAAAGTTTATCTTTTCGTACCCTCTGAACCTCTCCCTTCTTGCCTATAAAACGGCCACGTTTCAAAAGCTGCTTCGCTATATCCAGCAAACACAGGTTCATATGCAAGGCGAATGGCAATCGGCCAGAGAGCTGCCAGCTCGCTTTCTTTCCAGCATCCAGGAAGATCTTGACAAGGAGCCTCGGCACAACAAAATTGACCATGCCTTGCGCGTGGCTGCTCTCACAGGCCATGTATCACCCGTGATGAAGGAGTGGCTGGTTGATATCATTGCTGAGCGGGTAGGTGGTTGGGTTGGGGTTCTCCTTCGACGGCCGTCTTCGTGATCCCTCCTCCTGATCGATTATGCTGAGACTTTGCAATGCAGGGCCACAAACGGTGGGACAAGGCCGCTGCGTCGGGGCTATCGAACCTGCGCGACCTTTTGCACGAGAACATGATGCCTGCACTTGATCGTGCGACGCTGGCACTGAGCCGCCTTCGTGGCCTTGCCGAGTTCCACAGCAACGACGATATTGGGTTCACGGCCCGCCAGATAGAGCAGCTCATTGACAAGGTGTCTTGCCTTATACTGGCCTCGCACAATGCTCTGGCGCTTGTCACGGCGGAACTCGATCTTTTCGGTGCCTTTTCGAGCTGGTTTCGGGCCCTGATTGATCGGTTGGCACTCCCACGAGAAGCCGAGGAGCAGGCAGAGAAAGAGCCGATCAGAGATGTGACGCCGGTGATTGACTACATTTCCAACCATATGCTCTCGAGCCCATTGGATCTCCATTTTGGCAAGGTGAGCGAGGCCGACTGGGACTCTGACTGGAAGGCTCTGGAAGGGAGCGAGGGTCCCGTCTTTGACCTGCTCGAGGATGAGCTAGAAAAGGTAAACAGTATGGGGGCGGAGCCGGATATCCTGGCCATCCTGGAGGACAGGTCCTCTGGGCGCGGTGGCCAGGGGCCGCCCGAGAGGGATCCAGGCATCAAGGCTGGCAAGCGGCCTGAACGTGGCCCTGCAGGCGACAGAGGAGCCCGCGCAGCGAGCGAGGCGGCCAAGCCCGGCGGCGGCGAGAGGCAAGGGAAGGAGGGCGGCGGCGGACAAGAGACTGGCTATATGAAGGCGTTCCCGACGTTTGCGTTTCTGACCAAGCTTTTCTCCGTGCACGCCGAGAGCGTGCTCAAGGACATTGCCGAGTCGGAATGGCGGCACGTCTACTTTGGCCAGCTGACGCGGTTGCATGTGGGCGCTCCTGTGAAGATGGCGCAGACAGCTATGCAAGCGGTGATGAAAGAGGCATGGACTTTTTGTTTTCTTCCCGTTAAGAATATGTTCAGGACCATTCGCTGACAGTTTTTTTCTCAGGACCAAGACGAAAGCCCGGATGCGTTGGCTTTCACGGCTTTGATCTCGACCGACAATCTGCAAAAGTGTCAGTACAGTCAAGGGAGAGGGAGGACAATACATACAGGCAGACTGACACGCGGCAGTGCATCTCTTTTGTACGTCCATATGCACCTCGGAAGGCGTCACCACGTCTGTCTCGACAAAGGCCAGCTCGCTTGCCGTTGGCGGCGATGGCGTCATCACCGACTACCGGTTTCTCGGCCCCGGACACGTCCTTGTCCTGTGGACGTGGACGAAAAAAAGTAGGCCCTGGTCCAGTCGTTTTTCACTTGCTTTTTTTCTGACATTCGCGGCAGGTCTGCCGCCTCGCCTGTTGGCCATTCCCGTGCAGGCGCCCAGGGTGGTTTACGTGAACTATGATGGCGGAGACGGCCACGTCGAGATTCCCGTACTCTCGGTGGATCACGATCCAGACCAGACCGGGACATCTGCCGACGGCCTTTGCTGGGTGGCCGAAGTGCGGCCGCCGAGCGAGGGCGCGGCCAACAGCGCTGTTGCGCGCATGGAGGTGCTGGGGCCCAAGAGCGACGGTGCTGGGGACGGCGGCAGCGACATGCCTACACGTGTGGCCTTGCTGTATGCAGACGGGTCGACGTACCGGGTGTATGCGCTGCCGCCGGTGGGCGCCATGTTTCAGGGTCACGGGAGATGAGAGAGTAGGCAGCAGCAGGGTGTGCTGAAGTAGTAAGAATGGCATATTATATATTCAGTTCCCTTCTCGGGTCACTTTTTCTGCTTTGTGATTTCAAAGAACTCGGTCAGGCCCTTGACGACAACGTCGACATTCATATTGATTAGGGGAATCTTGTCGTAGGAGCCCTCCTTCATGACGGCGACGAGGGCGAGGTACTTGTCGACCTCGCGCAGCAGGATGGGCTTGCTGCCGTCGGCGAGGACGATGCAGCTCTCGGCCCAGGGGCAGGCGACCTGGTCGGGCAGGGGCTGGTGCTGGGCGGCCTCGAGGCGCTGGCGGTAGGTGTCGGAGCGGACCCAGGAGCCATAGACCTCGGTGATGTCGATGATGCCGTCGATAAAGTCGGAGCAGACCTCGTAGGAGGCCATGTCGGCCGGGGTGGTGTCGGTGGCAATGTAGATCTTGCTGAGGACGTCAAAGAGGTAGGCCTTTTCGAAGCGGCAGGTGCGGCAGAGCGAGGTCAGCATGCTCTCGAGCTGGCCGAGGCGGGGGATCAGCTTCTGGATGACCTTGCTAAAGGCCTCGAAGATGCTGTGGTTGTAGATGCTGGTCAGGTGGAAGGTGACGTTTGCGTTTTCAAAGCCCTGGTCGGACAGCTCGTCCTGGACGCGGATCATAATGTCGCGGTGGATCTCCATTTTGAAGTCGTCGGAGAGGCCGTCGACCTTGTGGATAAAGACCTCGACGTTGATGTTGGGGTAGTTGCGCTGGACGTTGAGGATGGTGTGGTTGAGGCGGGCGACGGCCTCGAGGTAGTCGTCCTGCGAGTCAATGACCCAGATGAGGGCGCCGACCTCGCCGAAGATGGCGTCCATGTCAAAGTTGCCGGCCTCAAAGTAGTCGATCTGGCCGGGGAAGTCCCAGACCTGAAAATCCATAAAGGAGCTTGAGGGGGGAGTCAGCGGGTTGGAGAGGTCAATGGCGAGGAGCAAAGGAGAGACACATACGCCATGGAGTCCTTTTGCAGACGTGACGTGGACTCGAGGAAGAGCGTCTCGTTGGGCGGGAGTTTGTGGAATACGACGCTCGAGATGGAGGACTTGCCGCTTCTGAGGGCCCGTTAGCAAGGCGCGCAAGACGAAGCTCGCATGAGGAAATAGAAAGGAGAAAGGGAAAGAGAATGAGAAGAGAAAGAGAACGAGAGAGAGAGAGAGAGAGAGAGAGAGAGAGAGAGAGAGAGAGAAAACGTACGCTCGCTGGCCCATCAGCAAGAGCCGAGGCTTGCCCTTTGGTGGCGGGGGCGGGACGAGGTCTGAGGGGCGGGCGAGAGGCGGCGCTTGGGGCGAGGGGGAAGCGGTGCCATCTCGTCTTTGTAGCCGCTGGCGGTTCTGCTCGTGGAGGCGTTCGAGGGTTAGCCAAGCCGGACTGGACGGGTTGGGGAGCAAAAGCGGTGCCGGCGCCTCCGACGAGACGAAAGAGGGCGCAGAGGCCGAGGATGGGGAGGGGGGCGGCGGGGGGGCCGAAGAGCCGCGAGAGCGCAGCAGGGTGCCGGGGGCAGAAGAGGCCATGAGGGTGAGGTGGTGGGTGGAGGTGAAGGTGAGGCGAAGAAGGTGAAGGTGAAGGTGCGGCGACGGGCGATGTAAACGGGCAGAGGATCTGAAGGGCGGCAGCAAGAGCAGTCACATGCGCTCCTTCCCTCTGCTCGCTTCGGTGAGACAGCTCCGGTCAAACGAGCAGGCAGAGCCGGCAGCAGCATCGCACGAGGCCACGGCCAGCGGAGACGGGGGCTCGCTAAGCAGAGACCAGGCGAAACTCTGGCCATCCCGTCAGGGCGAGACACGGCTCTGCGGTGCGCGTCTCGCTGGCAGCTTGCGAGTGCTTTGTGACGGCACAGCAAACAAAGCGCAGCCACACGTCCCCCCGTGCCGGAATTCACCCGTTTTTTTCACCACCCCTTTTGCCCCCCCGCTGCCGGGATCCATTCGGCGCCGCGGATTCGGCGGAGAGGCCACGGCACGTTGGAAGCAAAACCACTGGACGTCCAGGGCCGGGCCCAGGCGAGGAATGACAGACGCAGGTGCACAGGGTAAGGAAGGGAGGGCCATCTCACCTCCATTGGTCCGTGTGTTTAGAGCTGGGGCGGGCGGCGGCGGACAGCACCGGGGCGTGAATCTGTGGCTGTTTGCTGCGGCGCTGCAGCATGCATGGCCCGCCGAGAGGAGAAGAGCAGCCGGAAGCGGTTGGAGGGGGAAAAGAGCTGCCAAGGTCCAGCCCAGCGCGAGGGCGGAAAGAGGAGAGCAAAGAGGAAGAGAGGAGAGAAGAGAGGAGAGAAGAGAGGAGAGAGCAAAAGCCAAAGAGCAAAACGACAGCCAAGGGAGACGAGACGAGTAGACGAGACGGGCGCGCGGCTCTGCGGGCCGGCTCAAACAATCGGTGCGGTCGTTGGCGGCGGCGTTGCAGCTGGCGGCAGCGGTGGTGATGGCGTTTTTGAAGCCGGCGTCTTTCGATGGGCCATCCTTCTTGGCAGGAACTATGACGATCTCGGAGCGAGCCCCTCGCTGTGGGGGTCGGCGCAGATACGCGCCTGGCGTGCGGGGGCGTGGCCAGGTGGCGGCCACAGCAGAGAGCCAGCCTGCGGGCCCGCTATATTGGCGCTATTACGGGCTGCCAAGGCACGCTGTAAAGTAAGATACAGAAAAAGTTGCTCACTAAAGCCCCAACACAAGTACATAGATCCACCACCCACGTCAACGTCACAGCGGCTTGGCCGCCCGGCCAAAGAAGTTGGCCACAAAGCTCTTGGTCCGGCGCGCGCGATGGCTGGGCTGCCTGCCGACGGCGGGCCGGGGCGGAGTATGGCCGGCGGCGTCCGCGGGGTCGGCGCCCTTGGCCGGTCGCTCCGGGATGGCAGCCAGCGCCGGGCCCGGGGTCCTGGGGCGCGGCGAGGACACCGGAGTCGGGGGCTCCTCGGGTGCGGCTTGGGACCACGCGGGCGACCGCAGGCGCAGGGACTTTTTGTCAGTGTGAGAGAAGAGAAGATGAAGAGAAGAGAGGAAGGAAGGGAGAAGAAATGAAGAGAGAAGAGACGAGAGAAGAAGAAGAGAAGAAAGGAGAAGAAATGAAGAGAGAAGAGAGAAATACCTTGACGCTCAGCTTCCGGCTGATCTTGTGCTTGCGGTCGGCGGCCGAGGGCGAGCGCAGGCCACTGACCGAGCCCGGGCGGGCAGCAGCAGCAGCAGCGGTGGCGGCGACGGCGGCGGTGCGGGCGCGGTGCAGCAGGTCGTCGACGTGGCCGGCGGCGGTGGTGCCGGCGTAGGCCAGGTGGGCGTCGGGCACGGGGGCGAAGCGCAGCAGGCCGCGGGCGGGCGGGACGCCGAGGGCGTCGTGCATGTGGCGCTGGATCAGGGCGGCGTTGCGCTTGTTGGTGGTGGGCTGCAGCTCGGCGGGCAGTGCGAAGACGGCCATGGCGTAGGCCGGGTCAAAGGAGCCGCCGAAGCAGAGGCACGCGTTGTGCTGCAGGCTCACGACGACCGACGACAGCGGCCGCCGGTAGCGCAGCGCCAGGTGCGCCGACAGCTCCGTGATCACGGTGAACTCGTCGCCGATCTGCCGTTGGGAGAAGCGTTGAGCAAAGGAAAAAAAGGGGAAAAGAACCAAAAAAGAAGAACAAACAAGAGCTTACAATCACGTTGGTGCGCACCTCGACCAGGACCGGCGCCTCGCTGCGCACGCGCTCCTGCGCCGGGTGGGCGTCGCTGTCGCGCGCCGAGAAGGCGTCTTCAAAGTACTGGCTGCGCCGGCGCGACAGCAGGTGGCCGTCGTGGCCGGGGCCGGGGCCGGGGCCGGATCCGGACCCGGACCCGGGCCCGGGATTTCCGTCCCGCTGTTTCTCGGCATGCTTGGCCCGCTCCGCCAGCACACGCCGCCGCGCCGTCCGGTCCGTGTCGCGCAGCAGTCGGCCATCGTCGTCGGCCGGCACCAGCAGCCGCCGGGCCGCCCGCTCGGCAAAGGACGGCTCTGCAGCAGGCGGAGCAGGGACCGCCGCCGCCGCCGCCGCCTTGTCGCCGCGGCTTTTCTCGTGTGGTCTTCCGCCGCTGGACTCGCTCCGCCGCGCCGTCACGCCGCCGCCGCTGCCCCCGTCGGCAGCGGCGTCACAGCCGTGGCCGCTGCTGCGTGAGGCCGCGTGCGGCGTGCGCAGGTGGCGCGTCCGCTCGGCCTTGGGAGCAACAGCCATCATGGGGTCCCGATAGAAGTTTTTGAGCGGCCGTATGGTGAGTTCTTGCTGTCAGCAAAACGTACAGCGAGGCGAGGCAAGGCAAGACGAGACGAGACGATTGACAGCAGACAGGACGGTGGCACAAAAGGGGTTTGCAGGCAGCTGAAAATCAAGATAGCCCGCAGCCGGGACAGAAAGTGAATAGCGACAGTCCACAATCTCGGGTGCAGACAGCGCGTTTGCAGGTGGCCCGGCGGTGACGGGGCAACAAAAGCCGTGGGAGCTCAGCGCCAACGAGAGAAGATACGCCTTGCATGCAGAAATTAAAGCGTGTGTAACGCGAGATAAGAGGCCAAAGCTACGGCTGAAATCGGTTTTTTTGGTGAAAAGCATCCAAATAAAAGCATCCATATTAAAGCATCCATATAAAAGCATCCATATAACCCCTGCGAACGAACAAACGAACAAAACACGACGTGCCGTACATCTTTCCAGAGCGCTACATGACCGGGCTCGGCGTCCTGCGCGCGTCGAGATAGGCGGCGGTGAAGCGCTCGACCTTGAGCTGCCAGGCGGCCAGGGCCAGGGCCAGGGCCTCGACGGGGATGAGCAGGACGGACAGGTAGACGGCGGCCCAGCTGGAGCGGCAGAGCGAGCCAAAGTGCGGGCTCTGGTGCATGGAGAGTTGGCGCCAGCGGCAGCTCCAGCTGAGCAGCGAGTCGGCCGTGTCGGAGGCGTTGATGGCGTAGAAGAAGACCATGGCGATGACGGCGGCGGTGAGGCCGAAGAGGGGGGCCGAGAAGGTCAGGGGGGTATGCATGGAGGCCAGGCGGGCGCGGATCTGGCAGTTAGCGGGGGGGGAACGAGCGAGGAAAACGAGCGAGGAAAAAGGAAAAAGGAGCGAGGAGGAAAGAGGCGAGAAACCACGAGCGAAGCGAGGAAAAGAAGCGAGAAAAGCGAGCGAGAAAAACGAACGAGCGAAGCGAGGAAAGAGGAAAAAGGAGCGAGAAAAACGAACGAGCGAAGCGAGGAAAGAGGAAAAAGGAGCGAGGAGGAAAGAGGCGAGAAACCACGAGCGAAGCGAGGAAAACGAGCGAGGAAAAGGAGCGAGGAAAAAGGAAAAAGGAGCGAGGAGGAAAGAGGCGAGAAACCACGAGCGAAGCGAGGAAAAGAAGCGAGAAAAGCGAGCGAGGAAAACGAACGAGCGAAGCGAGGAAAGAGGAAAACGAGCGAGGAAAAAGGAAACTCACCAGCTTGTGGTGGCTCAGCAGAGCCACGAGGTTGGCCAGCACGACAATGGCAGCGCCGACCGTCTGGGCGACGGTGGGCCGCAGGTCAAAGGCCGCCGCCGCGGGCCACAGCGACAGCCAGGCACCGGCGCCGGCCACGCGCGTCTCGTGGTACACGTGCAGGCCCTGGCCGGCCACGCCGAGGACGACAACGCCCATCAGCAGCGCCAGCAGCGTGGCGCCGGCCCGGGCAGCGTCGATGCGGCCGATCAGGCGGACCTGGGCCTGCAGGTGCAGGTCCTGGGACTCGGTCTCAAAGTCGGACCCGAGCGTCTTTCTCTCGTGCTCCATGGTGAGGCGGTGCTGGAGGGTGGAAGAGGATCACAAGGAGAAGCACAAAGTACACTGAATAGAGCAGGATGGGGCCAAATCAAGCCAGATCAAACCAGATCAAACCAGAGTAAACCAGAATCAAGCAGAATCAAACCAGAGTAAACCAGAATCAAGCAGGATCAAACCAGATCAAACCAGAATCAAACCAGAATCAAACCAGAGTTAACCCAGAATTAAACAGAATCAGCCCAGAATATCAGAATCAACCCAGATATCAGAATCAACCAGAATAAACCAGTATGAAGAAAACTTAAAGGATGACAGATAAAGGAAGGCACGCCGCTTCATAAAGACCTTGGCCACCGCGATAGTCGCCCGTAGCCGCCCTGGCGGTCCCAAGATAGAATGCCGCAGCCTTTCCCCCCGGAACAGACCCAATGCCATTGGCTAGACCGCGGGACGGCAGACGCCGGACCCACAGGGGCGCCTACAAAGGGCGCCAAGCGGGGCTCCCGCTACGGCCCCGAGCCAATCAGCGGCGGCGCCCGCCCGGTGCTGTGACGGCCAGAGCGGGAGATGAAACGATTGCTATCGCAGACTGAGCAGCCAATGAGCCCGTGGTGTTGGGCGCTTGAGCAGGCGTGTTTGTGCGCCCGGGATGGGCGAGGCCGCTCTCTGCTGCGTATATGTACACGGAATGCCTTTCTGACAAGGGCTTGCAGTGTCGTTTCTTTCGGCTGCTGGATCAAGGATGCTGGATCAAGAATGCAGGATCAAGGATGCTGAATCAAGGATGCTTTTCACCAGGGTGGACGTGCAGGTCCAACTCACTCTGAGCGGCCAGCCGTGCCACATCTGTTTGCTCACACAGTTTAATGCATCAGAGGACGCTGGAGGAGAAGCCGGCCTTTCTTTGGACGCTTGCGTTGCTGTTTGTCCGAGTCCGTTTGCTGTTGCAAACAAACCCCCGCAAGTCCTGTTCGCTCAGACGAGGACAGCCCACGAGATGCCCGCCGTTTGCTTCCTCTTGCCGTCGTTTGCCATGGACCGGCTCCTGTCGTATATAAAGCGCCTCAGACTGCTGCCAGCTTCCAGTGTAATCCCGTCCGAGTCATCAGTCTGGCTGGGCTGCTCTCTGTGCTCGACTGTGCAGACCCTTTTGTGCAACACGCCGGCCTGTCACGCTGGCCTGAGTAGCAGCGACTGCAGACAGCGCGCACAAGCTGTTTCCGCCTGATCTGTTTCCGCCTGATCCCGCTGCTCTGGACGGATTCTCCCATCACTCGCGCTAAAGGCAGCTTCGCCCGAGTCACCAGATCAAAGCGACAAGCTGGTGAGATGGCGGTACGTTGCCTTGCTCTTCTCCTTTGATTTCAAGCCCCTCCGGGTAGACGCTGACGCTGACGCTGACGCCGCCGCCAGCCGCTCTTGTTCGCCAAGCTGCCCATGGAGCTGCGGCTCCGGATCTGGGACCTGAGCCTGCCGCACGAGCGGTACGTGCCGGTGCGCTGCAGCCCCGAGGCGCTGGCGTATGCGCTGGCGCCGTGGATGACGACGGTGACGGCGACGGCGACGGCGACGGCGACGGCGAGGCCCGGCGCCGCCTTCTGCACCTCTTCGGCGCCGCCCCCGGCCGCGCTGCACGTCTGCCGCGAGTCGCGCCGCGTGACCCTGCAGCGGTTCCGGCCCATGTTTGGCCTCGGCGGCCGCGCCGGCCAGGTCTACTTTGACCCCGGCCACGACGTGCTCTACTCTGGCGGCGGCCCCACCAACGACAGCAACGACAGCAGCGACAACGGCACGGCCGCCGGCACGCTGATGCGCGCCATCCTGGCCCGCGCCAGCCCGTGCGACCTCGCCCGCGTGCGCCGCGTCGCCGTCCACGAGTCCGCCTTGTGGGGCGCGCCGGTGGGCCGGGCCGGCCTGTCTCCGGCCCCGGCCCCGGATCCGGCCGACGACGACCTCGCCCGGACGGCCATGCACGCGCTGCGCCGGCACCTGCCGGCCCTCGCCGAGCTCACCCTCGTGCCCCGCGACGACGACGACGACGACGGCGGCGTCAACGACGACGATCCGGCGGCCGCCTTCCTTGTCATCGACCCCCATGCCCGCCGGCTGCAGCGGCTGCAGCGCATCGTCCAGCGCGTGCAGTCCGACATGCCGCTCTGGAACCCACCCACCTGCCGCGTGACGGCGCTCCCCTTGGATGATGACGACGCCGACGACGCCGACGACACCGACGAAACCGACGACGCCGCTGACCAGCCTGCGCCGGCCGCCGAGTCGAGCTGCCCCGGCCATAATTCTGCCCCCGGCAACGAGCCCCTTTCCCCCGGCAACGAGCCCCTTTTTCCCGGCAATGACCCCCCCTTTCCTCGCGACGAGCCTCGTTTCCCCCGCGACGAGCCCCCTTTTTCCCGCGACGAGCCCCCTTTCCCCCGCGACGGGCCGCCGCCGCCCGTCCATGCCGAGCCGCCGCCCGGCCGGCTCTATCTCATGGTCACCCGGCAGCGCGTCGTCGTCGGCCACCAGGCCGTCTTCGCCGGCAACCCGCCCGTGTACATCGGCCACCGGCCCGTCGTGGCCGACCGGCCCGTCACCATCGTCGTCCACTCGCCCTTCAAGGTCGGCTACCCGCCCGTCTGGGCCGGCTTCCCCGTCGGCTACCCGAACGGCTACCCGGATGGCTTTCCGGATGGCTACCCGGACGACTGCCCAGACGGCTGCCCGAACGGCTACCCGGATGGCTATCCGGACGACTACCCGGATGACTACCCGGACGACTACCCGGACAGCTACTCGGACAGCTAACCGGGCAACTACCCGGGCAACTACCCAGACGGCTACCCGGGCAACTACCCGCACAGCTACCCGGTCGACTATCCGGACGACTACCCGGGCAGCCTCACGCTCGTGGGACCCGTCCGCGTCACAGCTTTTGTGCCGCCGCCGCCCTACGCCGCCGCCGACCCCGCTCTTGCAGAGCCGTGAGGGTGCATCTTGACCATCAGCCAATGCTGTCTTTGAACGCTCTATTATTTCTTTTGGGATTCTGTCTGGCCAAAAACAATGCTATCTGTGACAAGGGTATAAGAAAGGGGGGGCGTGATATGCAACATATAAACAAATAGGATCAGACTGCAAAATATGACTTTCACACCGCACCAGACACTGCCGCCTCAGAGTTGGCCGTGGCCGAGAGTACCGCCGCCTCGGGTTTGGCCGTAGCCGAGAGTGCCGTCGTCTCGGCGTTGCCCGGCGAGGCCAAAGATGCTGCCGTCTCGGTGTTGCGCAGGCTGCTGGGCCGGTGAGCAGCGTGTGGCGGCACGGCGAGCCCGGGCTTGTGTGCCAGGTCAATGTCGGCGCCGGCGCCGGCGCCGGCGTCGGCGTCGGCGTGCAGATGCAGGTCCAGATCCCGGGCACGGCTCCGGCCCAGGCCGATGCCCTTTTGGCGGCCGCGCACAATGGCCTGAAGCGCGGTGCCGACGGCGGCGAGGTCGCCGAGCAGGCTGATGTGGCCGCGGTCGCTGCCGACGTAGCCGCCGCGCACGAGGTGGTAGCCCGGCGGCAGCATGGCCTCGCGCACGAGCACCACGCCGTCGCCGGAGCGGAAGGCCAGGTCGTCGTAGGCGTCGGCGCAGGCAATGGCCTCGCGGCTGGCCACGCGCGCGGCGTACAGCGTGGGAATGTCCTTGCCGTAGATCACCGCCAGCGGCGGGTAGGCGTTGGCCGCCGTCAGCGCCGGCCGGTGCGCCATCTCCGCCCGGAACTGCCGCGTCTCCTCCAGCGTGCGCACCAGGTACGCGTGCGCGCGCGCCTGCTGCGGGTCCAGCGGCGGCAGCCGGGCCGGCGAGAACGGCTCCGGAGGGGTGGCACGTGTGGCGTCAGCGTCGGCAGTGGTGGTGCTGGTGGTGGTGGTGGTGGCCGCCGCGACGGCCGAGACGGACGCGGAGGCAGCAGCTGCCGCCGGCCGCCCGTCGATCTGAGGGGCGAGGGCCCGCTCCGGCACCAGCTGTGCCGAGGCCTCGACGGCGCCGGCTTTGTGGCCGCCGGCCACGGCGGCCACCAAGCCGGCGCCGTTGTTGTTGTTGTTGTTGTTGTTGTTGTTGTTGTTGTTGTTGTTGTTGTTGTTGTTGTTGTTGTTGTTGTTGTTGTTGTTGTTGTTGTTGTTGTTGCTGCTGCTGCCGCTGCTGCCTGCCCCGACGTTGAGGCTGTTGTTGCGCGCGCGCAGGGGCAGCAACGGCAAGCTGCCAGACAGATCCTCGAGCAGGGCGCCAAACGTGTTGGAGCGGCGGTTGGCGCCGGGCGGCAGCGGCGGCGGGCCGACGCACGGCGACCAGCGGTAGCGCAGCCAGTCGTCGACGTTGTAAAAGTCGACGCGGTACTCGATGGACGGGTCCTTGGCGTTGATGAAGCAGAAGCCGTCCTCGGGCAGAAAGACAAAGGTGGTGCGCAGCGAAAAGTTGACCTGCGCCGTCAGCACCTTTTCGTTGAGCAGCACCGCGTCGCCGTTGCGCAGCGGCCCCAGGATGTTGACGCAGCGCTGCGGCGTGCCCGCAAAGATGACGCCCGCAAAGAGGTCCGGCCGCTGGTTGACGGCGTGCCGCGTGATCATGCCGCCCAGGCTGTGGGCAATGACAATGGCGCCGCGCCCCGCGCCGGGGCCGGAGCCGGACCCGGAGCCGGACCCGGACCCGGACCCGGACCCGGACCCGGACCCGGACCCGGAGCCGCCGCCCGCCTGGTTGCTGGGCAGCGTCTCGAGAAAGGCGACGAGCTTCTGCGACAGCAGGTGCGGGCTGAGGCGCCAGTCGTAGCCGTAGTCGTGGACGCGCAGCAGGCCTTTGCGGGCGTTGTCGCTCTCGCGCAGCTTGCGGAACAGGCGCCGCGAGATGTCGACGGGCCCAATGTTCTGCAGCATGCCCGACGCAAAAATGTGCTGCTCCATGCTGGCCTCGTCGGCGTGGTCCAGGCCCACCTCGAGGTTGACCTTGCGGATGTTGAGCCCGACCTTGACCGGCACCCACAGCTGCCGGTGCGGCGGCTCGGCCGACCGCAGGATCGACCCGCGGTAGCCGCCCAGCACCACCACGTCGCCCGTCAGCGTCTCCAGCGCCGCGTCCAGCGGCGACAGCGGCTCGCGCGCCGCCGCCGCTGCCGTGCCGCCGCCGCCGCCCTTGCCGTCGGGGAAGAAGCCTGCCGGTCAGTCGTGAAGAACGAAAAGAAGGAAACAAAAGATACGAAAGAAAAAAACATGGCACGACGCTGTCGTGAACGAGAAAAAGACACAACTTACTCGGCAGCTGCGGCAACCGAAAGGTCGGCCGGTCGTGAAAGGTGTCCATGATGGCCTTGACGCGCGAGTTGACCTGGTCGCGGATGTTGTCGAAGCGCCCGTCGTCGCCCACCGACGACACCCGCGACAGGCTATGGTAGAGCAGCGAGTCGTCCGACGTCGGCCGCCGCAGCACCGGAGGCCGCCGGGGGGGCGACAACGTGTCAGAGGAGGCCAGGACCGTGTTGCGGAGGGGCGATGTCGGCGTCGCCGGCGTCGTCGCCGCCGCCGCTGCCGGCGCCGCCGTGGACGGCCGCGGCAGGGTCCGCGGCGGGAACTGGAAGCGCGGCGGCTGCTGCTGCTGCTGCTGCTGTGTTGCCGCCGGCGACCGGGGCGCCGTGGTCGAGGAGACGGCCGAGAAAAAGGACGGCGTCGAGAGGCTGGGCAGAAAGGTGCTGGCGTTGGGAAAGGAGATGGACGGAAAGGCCTTGGACAGCCGCCGGAGCGCATCCGAGCCGACCGACGAGGACCGGAAGTGCCGCGACGCCGACGGGAACACGGAGGACCGCACGGTGCCCGCGCGCAGGTGCAGCCCCTGCTGGCCGGCCACGACGCTGGCCTTGGGGGCCTCGCGGTTGGCGCCGCTGCCGCTGCCGGACATCTGTGCGCTGCTGCTGCTGCTGCCGGCCGCCGCCGGGCTGCCGCCAAAGTAGTCCGCCGCCCCGTCCAGGGCCCGCGCCCTCTCGGCGGCCGGCGTCCGCGTCGACGACAGACGCGTCGCCATCGGGCTGATGGCCGGCTGTATAAACGACTGCGCATCCTCCTGGTCGCCGTAGATGTTGTCGTCCGCCTCCATGTCATCGCTTCCGTCTCCGGCGTCTTCCGCACCCGCTCCGTGCTCAGCGCCGTCCCCGCCGCCGGTCTCGTCACGCCCTGGCCCCTGCCAAGACGCCGGCGGCTTCGCTTCTCCGCGCAAGGCAGGGTCAGCCGCCTGCCCGTCGGCTTGGCGGGCCACACCACCCTGCATGGTTGCTCCCGGCATGCGTCGCAGTCTCTTTACCTCCTCTCTCTCTCTCTCTCTCTCTCTCTCTCTCTCTTTATTTCACCCTCTCCCTCTCTCTCTCTCTTTATTTCACCCTCTCTCTCTCGCGCGCGTATGCACGCGTGCCGCGGGCAGGCAAACAAACGGCAGAGATCGGATGAGCAGAGTCGAGCTTCCGGCAACTGCTAATGTCGGCAGAGTCTTTCGCTGAACAAGGCCACAAAACGGCTTCTCATAGACGACAAACAACACACGCGGGCGTCTTGGCGGCCGCTGCTGAAATATATCGTTGCGAGGAAAATGGTGATGCAGCGCACAATGCCGGCATATCCGGCGTAAGCACCACCACCACCACCACCACCGCCGCCGCCGCCGCTTTGCTATCCGCCACGATTATCTGGCTCAGCAGCCATCGCCGATTGGGTGGCGACCTAGGTAGTACCCCAGTTTCACACAGAGAAGGCGGGCCTGCCGAAATCAGCTGCTAGGCGGCCAAAATCACGCGGCTGAGTTTCAGTCTTTTTCTCCATCGCATAGTGGACTACTCGTACACCAGTATGTACACACTGCCTCAAGTGCTCTGCAGTCGGATCTCTGAGACTGAAACTTTTGGTGGCGATCAGTTGCCTGGCTGATTCAGGCCGTCGGAGATTATTTTTCAAATCCGGATTAGCGCCGACGTTTAGAGCTGCAACGTGCCTTGCCTCGGCTCCGCGTCCAGCTGCACTCAAAAATACAGGCGTAGTAAGAAAACAGCTTCTTACACCGCCGCAACTTCACATGGACGGCGCCAGAGCGAACTTGCCCTCCAGCGCCACGATCTGCTCCACCGACTCCACGTAGCCCGGCTCCTTCTCCAGCCGGTCAATGTACGCAAAGAGCTTGGGAAACTCGGCCTCGGCCGTCCCCTTGGCCCACGGCCCCAGGTCCTTTGTCCGCTTGCGCGCCGCCAGGAGCGGGTAGCTGAGGAGAATGTCCGCCCCAGTCAGCTGGCCGCCGCACATGTAGCCCGACCCTTCGGACCCCTCGGGCGGCTCGGAGATGAACGTTTCCAGCATCTCCAGGTTGAGCCGCAGGTTGACCAGCGTGTACATGCTGTTGATCTTGTCCGCCGCCGCCGCCGTGATCAGCCGAATCGGCCACGGCACCTGAGTGCTTTTCAGACCTGCCCGTTTGTTAGGGGCATGACATCATAAATGCTTTAAAAGAAAAGAAAAGAAGAAAAAAAAACGGAGAAAGAAAAGAAAAAGAAGAAAGAAAAGAAAAAGAAAAAGAAAAAAAAGAAGAAGAAAAATGCTGCTTGCTGCCTTCAACTCACTGGACAAAATAATGTACATCACGAGGTACGGCATCAAGGTGCCCTCCGCGTAGTGCAGCAGATACTGGTAGCGCATCCACGCCGCCGTCTCGCCGCCCACCTGGTTCTCCTGGCCCGGGCGCCACTTGGGCGGCACCAGCGTCTTGCTGCCCTGCCCGTAGTGGCTGCACAGGTAGTCCACAATGAGCCCGCTCTCCGCCAGCACAAAGGGCTCCTTGGCCCCGGGCGGCAGCACCGAGATCACCGGCGACTTGCCCAGCGGGTGGACTTCCTTCAGCTCCGGCGGCGCAAGGCTGGTCACTTTGTCGCGGTGGTAGATCTTCAAGTCGTAGGGCACATCCAGCTCGCCTGGGCCGCAGGTCAGCAGCGTCTTGAGCACCTCACACGTCCCCCGCTTTCACACGTACGGAGCAGCCACAGGATCCTCTGCGACCGGGAGCTCTCCAACCTGTTTTTTTTTTCACGTTAGAATTCCATGGCTTTGCCCGTATATGTGAGTGGAAGAGAGCGGACTACACACCAATGGAGCGTAACCTTGGCTTTCTCGCTGTCTGCCATCTTGACGGCGTGCACGGCGCGGGACGATATGGGCGTTGTTGAACGGACTCGGTTTGGGAACCAAGGATGATTCCAAAGTCGACTGTTCCAACGTAGCTTTGGGCTCAAGAGTAGAAAAATGCTGCAAAAGCGCCGATCGCTCTTGCCTGGAGAGGGAGGAGTAGCGACTCTTATAGACGTCCTCTGCACGGAAAGTTAAAGTCCGGGACGGAACAACGGAACAGACGCACCGTATTCAGAGCTCTTATGCGAATGCGATGGTTGGTGGCGTATTACTGTGTAAGATACGGCTCGCTAAAATCATGCCACAGGTGCAGGACGACAGCATAGCTCAAGTGGGTTCTTGATACGATTCACACGAGCTGAGCGAAAAGGCAGTCAAAGTCATATACCCCAGAAAACCTAAAGGAAGAAAGAGTCGGTCTGCAATCGGCCAACCTCGATCCCTTGCAAGCAAACAATGTACACATAGTATCTGAATCCCATCATCCGTGACGGGGCTATCCTAGCTCAAGCTGCTCCGCCGTCCACACGCTGCCGTCTGTTTTTTTTAACCTGCCAACCCCCTCCCCCCCCAAGTCGTTCTGGCCAGGCCTCAAAACGGAGCGACATCATTTCCTAGAGGGCCTGGTCACGTTATCGTGCCGTTGTTCTTCACTCAATAAGATATGTCTCGGCCGTGGACTTGACCTCCTTGGAAAAGGTCACTTCCTCGCCCATATCCACAAGCTCAACCGATGCGATCTGCCATCGTGGAAACGTTAGTCTTGAACAACACAAACACAAGAACATCACAAACACAAAAGGAGGAGGGCGTGCGTGAGGGCACTTACGTCCACTTCCACAAACGGCGTCGTCTTGGAGAACCGGATCTGCATCGGGAAAAACTCGTTCTCGTCGTCTGTCTGGGCTTCAAACTCAAACGCGCCGTTGGGGCTGTTCTCATCCACGTTGCCAATCGACCATTCCAGGCTGTCGCCAGCCACCTCGTATTGCGCGTCAAAGCTCGACACCGTTGGCTCGGCACCCGCGTAAGGAATCGTCACGCTGACGTCCTTCAACGTGTCGCCGCCGGTGAGCTCGTACTCGACCGTCAGGGTGCTCGTACCGTCGCCGCCCTTGTTGACCCAGACCGTAAAGCTGATGGGCAAAGCGCTGGCGTCGTCCGTCTTGGGCGTCGCCCGCCACCGCAGCACGCCGACCGACTGGTTGACCGGGAATCCCCTGCTCGTGTTGCTCATCTGGATCACCTTGGAAGCGTTAAACAGGTTCCGATCCACGTTGGGGTGCGTGCGGAACTGTGCCCCGTGCGTGGGATTTGCGTTGAGCCGCAGCTTGATCTTGGTCAGCGTCGCGTCAGACACCCGCAGGTTGAGATCGCCACTGATGGCCAGCGAGTTCACCCCGCCCTCCCGCGACAGCTTCGCGTTGATCGCCTCGTTCACGGTAATGTGGATAGCGTCGCGGTCGAGCGATGTCGATGCCCGGCCCACGGCCACGGGCTCCGAATGCGCAGGCGCCGCTGCCGCCGCCGCCGGGGGGGTCTCCGCCTCGGGCCCCAGCTCGCCACGCACGCGCTCAAACATATCCGTCGTCTTGGACTTCTTGCCCAGCTGCATGCCTTTGCCCTTGAGGGCAACCGTGGGCCTGTATAGCCAATCATGGTTAGCCGCAAGCCCTGCACCGCCAGACTGAATTGACCCATGCGCTTACCTGGCCTTTTTCTTCTCGGCCTCGTATGAGTCGTAGCTCTCTGTGGCCGTGTTCGCCGGAGGTGTATATGTGGGGTAGACCGGGGTGCGTGGCGCATTGTTGACACCTCTCCAGGCGGCTTCCTTGCGCTGCAACTCTAGCTGCTTGGCTTTCCGCTTGCGCTCCTCTGTGGCTTCGAGTTCCTTGTTCTGCAGCCGTTGTTAGAGGCCCGCCCAACTCCGTGCTCGCGCTCGCTTTTGACCTGCCGTCTGCCACGTACCCTTGCAATGATCTCTTGTATGCGCTCCTCGTGACTCTCCATCTCCAGAAACGTCTTGATCTGGCTCATAGTCAAGTTCTCGCGATACCCGAGGGTCACGAGCTCGTCAAAGGCGCTGAGCAGTTCGTACGCGTTCCGCAGGATCTCGCGCTCTTCCAGGTTCTTGCAGACGCTCGTCACAACCTGCGCAAACAGATGCAGAGAGTCGATATCCTGGAGAATGTTGGACTGGAGGTTGGTGATCAGGACCATGTACAGCTCGTCCAATGGCTGGTACACGAATCGAACATTGTCCTGCTCTACTGTGGTGTGCTGTGTGCTGCTGTCGGCGAGCTTGGGGAAAGACGCAAGAAGACCCTCGACACGGGAGCGAGGCATCTCCCGGAAAAGCCGAGAAAGGACGGCCTTCCCTCCTCGGGTGCAGATGGAGGCAGCGAGAACGACCTATGCAGGAGAAGAGCAGAGAGGGAGCCATTAGCCATCGAGGAGACTCTTTGAACAAGCAGGGCAGCCGTTGCCTTGGCAAAGGCAGTGTCATCCAACCCCTCACCATTTTCAAGAATTTTCAACAATGTCTGGCAGATTGGTATTCGCGGAGCCTGCTGACGTGTGCGTGTCGGGTGGCAGACAATGTTCAGGTAAATTGTCGAGGTTCTTGAGCCTACCGCCAAATCGCTATCCACCCCTCTCATAAAAGGAGCTTTTCATAATACAGTGTAGTTGTCCCTTTCTGTGTCATCTGGCCCGTGCGCAAGAAACCCACCCTGAAGTATCAGACGCTAGTCCTAATCTGTACGCGCCTCACGTCCTCGCGCCTTCTCTCTGCCGCAGCTAACAAGCCCCTCAGAAGCCTAACGTGCTCCTCCAAATTTAATTTCTTTCTTTCTTCATTCGCGTCGCAAACGGCTTAGATTCCTCCCTCTTCTTTCCACCACTCTTTGCTGCTCATTGCCTGGTAGATCATTGCCTGGTAGAAGCTTGCCCAAATACTTCAAGTATTGTCATTATTGCTGTCGTTATAGTTGCCGGTCTTGGCTTACCCTTGGATTTTTATTACCTCGTTTTACTGCCCATTTTCGCGTCTCGATCCGACTTCTCTCCCCATCCATGCTCATTACCTGCCAAAATCTTCTTTATCGTTTTAGCACGCAAAGGATGATGTCACTCTTTTAAAGAAGTCCTGAGAAGCAGAAACCCCTTTGGCGGCAGGATTTGCTCCGTCGCGTCACGGTTCCCAGGAGCTTTTCTAATCTCGACGCATTAACATTAGCTACCATGGCCGAAGTATCACCAGAAATTGCTGCTCCGGTTGATTTCGACTATACGCTCGGCAATAAAAATACAGGAGAAGCAGCCGGCGATGACTTCGAGTTTGACCTGGGCGGCGACGTTGCCGAAGGGAATGAACAATTAGCTACAGCTGAAGAAGACGTGGCACCGGCCCTTTCAGCAGAAGATCCAGATGGTCATGATGAAATCGACTACGAAGATGACAATGATATTGTGCCGACAACTGATACTGCTGAAGAGCATGTGACAGGGTCTCTTGATCATGATAACCTTGAGACCGAGCACGACGCGCACGATGATGAGATAGGCTATGAAGAGACGGATTTGTCCGCAACAATGCACGATGCTGGCACTGCAGCCGAAGGAGAGGAAGAGCAGGGTTCTCCGGACGAAAAGTATCGTCTCGATGCGCTTCACAATGACATCGACTTTGGATTTGAAACGACGACCGGCGAGGTCGCAGATGCCGATACGCCCCCTGCCACGCAAGCGGAGGAGTCAGAGCAACAAAACAGCTACTTACAGGAGACCAACCAAGAACACTTGGAGGCTCCGGGAGAGGGATTCAAGGAAGGCCAGGATAGTGAACAAGTCGAAGCAGATGATGAGGTTGGCGAGGGATACGAAGAAGAGGAAGACGCAGACGATGATAATGACGAGAGCGATGACAGCGTCGATGCTGAGTACGAAAGTCAAGCGGAATCCCTGCACACAGGTTTAGACCAGCTTCACAGTCCTCACCCGTCTCTCGCTTCGCAAGTTTCAGTAACTTGGGGCGATGAGACTTGTCCTCTTGTTAAGCCGTCCGGCGGCGCCAAGACTGGGTCGTTTTATCTTGAAAACGTCGAGGCTTTGGACGACCCTCTGTCTAAATTTCTGCGTACCATCAGGGGCAGCATTGCACCTTGGATACGAGAAGATGAGGAAATCTATATCCTAATCGATGACCTAGGGCTCGAGTTTGGAGAGGTAAGAGACGCAACCTCGTTCTCATTCTGCCAGGTACAAATGATGCAGTACTAACGTCCTAAAAATAGACTACGACGGAGGCCCTTCTCAACCAAGTGACATTTTCTCATATACTTGCCCTGCATAGCACTCTGCTTAAGAATGACGACCCGGCAGCATCAAAAGGCTGCAATATTACCCTTCGCACTCGCCCCAGCTGTCTTTTTCGCTTAAGGAATCTTGTTCGCGGTGCCGGTTCAGGGGCAGGGTTGTCGGCTTTCCAAGCAGATGATTCTAGTCCCGATGATTCGTCCCGTGACAGCAACGACGACGACGGCGATATTGATGACAATGCCAACGGCGATGGGTCAGGTGGATCATCCCCGAACGGCGAGCCTGGTGCTTTGGCTGAAGATGGTGGCGCTGTGTTGTTTGAGCCCGGCACAGCTGAAGTGGAAATGACTGGTGGTCTTGCCGGGGACAGTGAGAGCGAAGAGGCAGATCTTCAGGCCATAGCGGGAACGTCTCAAATCTCCACCGCCGCTGAAATCCAGGCTTCTGAGGAAGACGCAGATTATGTCGAGTACGCCAATGAAGACGAAGCCGTTGATGGCGGTGCATCTCTTGCCGTGGTGCCCGAGGCGACCGAAACACAATTGGACTACGGCACTGAACCGGACCGCGGCATTACACTGCCAAATATCACCTGTCCGTCCAGCAGCGGCAAGGATGATCAAAATGCACTCGACGAAGAAGGGCATAGTGACTCTAGGGCAGCAAGCCACCACGATGACCTCGAAATTCTCGAGGATGCCGATGATGACAGCAGTGCTCCTACTGGCCAAGACCAAGATGGTGAGCAGTTCTGATTTATTATAGTAATAGTGGCCGATACTGATGCGTGCTACAGACAAGGGGTTGAGTCATCTCAGTTCCGATAACGGGGCTGATCTTGGCCATGAGCACCAGGATGATTTTGACGCCAATTTTTTGGACCTCAGCGGCGAAGTCACCGACAGTGTCGAGGCGGAAAACGCACTGGACCTTGCCAGCAACGGAGAGGTCTCCCTAGAAACCAGTGCAACAGCTACTCTTGATCATGATGAAATAGACTACGAAGATGACGATGCGGCAGTTGCTGCGCCGCTAAGCAGAAAGCTCTCACATACATCCACAGAGGCCCCAGCTGTCCAGGATGGAGCTGAGATGTCTCTACCAGCCGTGGCCTCGGAAACAGCTGTAGATGTCGAGCTTGACGAGATTGACTGGGATGATGACGTTAAGAACATCGCCTCTAGCGAAGCAGAGCCACACTCAGCAACGGCATCTGGGAAACGACTGAGAGAGGAGCCAGACGATGGCCTGCTTGAAGATGTGCCAGGTATGCATCCAGCTTCCCATCAAAAAAATCGCGATTCGAAATACACTTGCTAATGAGTTATCGCAGAAATCAAACGCCACCGAACTGGAGACTCTCCGATCTAAAGCCCCATCTCGAGCGCGATTGCACCTATAATCGTCCTTCGCTCGAGAGTAATGCCACCTGTGAAGGGTTGTAGTACAACTGCTATATTGCTTCACGCTCAAGTGTTACTTCGCCTCCCGGGCATGCTTGCTTTTCAAATATCGTTTTTTGTTTCTTTCTGTCCTATGCTTTCTCCTGTTTGTTTCGATGCCTCCCCCCCTTTTCTTGCTATATCCTTGTTTTATTCCAGTGTCCTGGCCCCCTTCTTTCCCGGTTCCCTTCTTTCCCGCCGCTTCTTTCCTCACCCCTTTCTGCATTGGCATTATAACACAAGCGATGCAGCGGGTTTGCGAAAGGCACGTATCTGATTAGGTTTTGATTCATGGCCGGATTTAGACACAAGGTAAGGTTTTCGTGTCGCCGTATTAAGTTTCGACCAAGCAGGCCTTCCAACATTGCTGCATGCACCGCGAACTTTCACGACCTCAACTCGGATTTGACCTGGGCGACCCATGCAGCATAGCAACAATTCGGAGATATTTGACTTACAGATTCGGTATCGGCAACACCGGCAACACTGTGTTTAATGCTTGTTTGCCGCCGCATTACCAGTATACGACAGAAGGACTGTGTTGAAGGAGTGACTCCATCAATAATACAATAAGCCTCAAGTGATACGGTGTGTCACTATACCAAGATTTTACATGCAAGAAGAGATCACGCTTTCGTTCTTTCTTTTACAGCTGGGCAGTCACTTTCGTGGGAATGTTCTGTGTTGGTGTTCTGGTGTTCAAAAGCAAGGTCTCTAGGGTCATTGCGATGGAGTGGCCACGGGAAATGGCGGCATTTGGTTTTGCCGTGTTTTACGTTGTGTTTTCAGGCGTCTGTAAGTATCCCTGGTGTGTTTTCATTCTGAGGCGCAAAGGTTCGTGATGTTCTCTGTATTATCTATTATGTGGGTGGGCAGAAGGTGTCAACTTAGAGTTGGCTCGTGCCAAGGCTGAGGTCTACGGCAAAGGTTGTGTGACAATAATAAATAAATTTCGGTAGTTTCCGGTTCTGTTATGGTGTTTTACGTGCTTCACATGCGTCGAGAATTCGCAACTCTATATGCATCACGTGCATCATCTCCGACCCTCAGCCTCGCCCTTTTTGCACGTCAGAACACAGTCATTTTTGGTGTCAACACGCTCTGAAATTGTTCCTTCCAATATTGTCTATACAACATCACGAATCTGGTCCTTCTTTGTTCATCACACAGCATCGCGACTGCTGGCCAGCGTCACGCATCAAACTTGCCACTTTCTCAACTAGGAAACTTATGTCAATCAATATGGCAGGCGCGATTGACTCTCTGCCCAGTCTCCCCCCTGGGTGCACTTTATCTCTCCAGCTCGTTCTTCTTGTCCTTATTGGAGTTTTCCTTCTTTATTTCCTTGTAACCCCCAAGAGCATCAAGGACTTCTCTGAATTATACTTATCTCCAAGCCAGTGGAATGGGAGACGCTGGGCGCGCGTCCTGATAGCATTCCCTGTCTACTGTGCCACGGTGGCTTTTCACATTTTGCTGTCCCGCGTCATTGCCGCTCTGTTGAGAGGATCGTCTTGGCCAGATAGCACGAGTTACTTTGTAGTGTTTGCAACGATATACCTTTGGGTTGTCGCTGCAGCTTGCATTGCATTCGTCGCGCTTAGCTGTGTCCGGTTCATTAACATCGGCAATGATGCAGTGGAGAACCGTGGGAATTTTGACGAACGACTCGTCCTGCCGGCGATGGAATTTTTGGCGACCTACCCTTATCGACCCCTGCTCCAGCGGGTGTCTGTGAGGGTAGAAGCAGCTTAATTTTCTGTTCTGGCTAACATTGACAATTGATGCGGCCTCCCATCCGCTAAAGTTGTTTCTGGGGACAGTCGGGAGCAGAAACACAGTGGGCAGGAGGGGGTCGAGGTTGGGTGGAGGGCCGGGCATGGGCAAGTAACCTGCTTGGTTATACCACTACATGAAATGGCAAACTCTCATCGCCATAGAGGTAAGTCAAATCCGTGAATATACCGTTTAGTCTTAGCTAACACTTGCTTGGGTACTTTGCAGGATGCCGCCTTTCCATGGGTTTCTCTACACCAAGTGCTGTTTTCCGAATGCCTTCAAAACTAGCCGAAAAGTAAGTCATATCCGACAATATATGCTCTTGTCCGAGCTAAGATTTGCCCAAGTGCTCTGCAAAACACCGGTTTTCTTACAAAAGAGCTGCATTAAGTGCTACTACTCTGATTGGAAGCATGCAACAAGCTGTCTCTGACTTGCTGCACGATGTCAATATGTCTTATGTATTTAGGGCTTATGATATACGGACTCGAGATATCTCATCTAGCTCTTGTCGATTTGTTACAAGAACAGCGACTTATCGGTAACATTTCCTGTCCCCATGTTGAAATTGTTTTCAAAGCTAACTTCAGTGTCTTTTTACAGGGTCGTCACAACCCGAATTGTCTTTCTGCTCTACGAGAAAAGCAATCCGTTTACGGCCGACGCCTGACATGCAGTCGATCAACAACAAAGGAAGAGCCTGTTCCCAGATATATCATATTCACGAGCGACAACTGGCATGACTGGCTCAGAGGCACATTCGACAGGGTGCAACGTCTAATGATACATAATGTTGCGCATCTCAGCTGGTGTGTTAACGGTCTTTTATTCGATAGGCTCTGTCCTGCGCACCAGTATACAGTATACAAGTTGGATGTTATGGGTTTTTGTGTTGAATAGAGATAAATGTACTTCACTTTAGCGGCAAAGATGCGGGATCTTGGCCTGCTATATCTTTTCCGGCAGGGCAATATTGGCCATGTAGTCCCCAGATTCAGACGGGCTACCTAGATGACCAATAAGTCCCGGATAATATTTAGGTTTACAAAGTCACATTAGGTAGTGGCGCACGTACAGTATGCTATCAGCGACTTTGGCGAGAGCACATCTTTTAAAATCAAAATATTTCAACACTTTCACAATGCTTTCGACAGAATTGTGCCCTGTATCAAGGGCATGCTTTGGCCGGAAAAGGCATTATCGAGTTCATAAAGTAAGCGAGCATATTACCAGCCAAGTCTCATCTGATAGCAGTGAGACTGAGGTTTTGTAGACAAACTTAGGCGGTTTAAAGATAGTGAAACGACAATTTATGGACGCGGTAATCCGGGAAGTGGATATAGCCGACCTAGACCTTCTTTTCGCATGGTTTGATTTTAGCAAAAGTAATAGGTTTTATCAAGGACCTTGATGTACCAACGTGGTAAATTTTACTCGGAGACAACTCACTTGCTTTGTCTGAATGTATCTTAGACATAGGCCCATCAGTAAATTCGGCTAGCTGAGAGCCAAAAAAAGGTAAGTTTGCATGACTAAATTTTATCGTGAAGGGCCCTCGCTGGAGAGACCGTTAAGTACTAAATCCACGGCAAGTATTGAACGGAATCTAAAAGCATGCCAACATCTGCAAGGGTCAGGTTCAATGTTTTCTGTCAAATAGCTGTATAAATCAGATCTGCTGAGAGTAAATTTGTTTCGGGGTCTACAAAGACGGACAAGGATGGCAGGATTTGAATACAAAAGCATATAATAATGAAACTACGCAACCTGCTACAGGCACATGCAGAGTTTGGCAATCAAATTAGGAAAGTTTACAACTAAAGCTCGAAGCCAGACTATAGTCTTAGTCTTGCCGAGTTTATACCATCTCGGGTATTTTGAAAAGGTTCAATGTGAAGCCTTGACACCACATCCCCGCTCGTCTCTTGTAGTGCAAATCCTTGCCACTAGTAGGGATAGGCCCAAAGCGCTGCAACTGTCATTCACGAGTTGTAGAGATTGATTGCCTCTGCGTATACCGGGTGATTATACTATATTGTGACAGGGAGAGTCGCGTACGATTGCAGAGCTCATTCCTAAGTTGTATTTCTCGCGTTGCAGAAACACAAGTTATGCCTTCAAAGCCTTACAGTCTGGTGACGTCCAACAACCGGCAAAGGTAAAAACAGGCCGCCGCTACTGCTGGAAAACACGCAGCCAACGTGTTCGTTAAAGCGGTACAAGCAAAGCTCCTTTGGCATACAATTATTGCCGTTGTCGTGTACAGAACAAACCGATGCCTCAGGTTTAACGTGTTTCCAGTTCATCTTGGCGAAACAACGAAGGAGCGACCGTGTTCTTATTCGACTAAGGCGTAAGCGGCCTGCTCCACTACGGGCGAATCGTGTGTGTAGTTGGGGTGGGTAACTGGGCTAATATGGAGTAAGTACAAGTCGTACTCGTACTCTGGTTAAAAAAAACATTTAGTCGTACTCTGTAGGAGCAGTCTGGGCTATCGTATGTACCAGTTACGTATGTAAACTGCGTACCACACTTTTAGCGTCTACGGAGCGACGCCCAGCTAGCCAGGGGTTCAAAGGGAAGGCGTTGTTGAAACAGACGGACCAGGGCCTTAAAAGAGGGTTTCGGCGAGGCAGAGCAGTGAGGGACCATTTTAGACGAACCCCTACACAAGAACACGCAAGCTTGGTACTATTTACAGCGGCTAGTTGGACCCTCCCTGCTTTGCCGCGGTGCGGAATACAGCTGCACGTCTCTCGCTGAAGTACTCCGTAGTGTGTCTCTGCTACTTGGCACACGCGTCAACAAGGGACAGACCCCCCCCCCCCCCTGGGCGCGATCGATGAAAAGCAGTGCTTTTTCGGCCTTTTCTTTGGCATTCTTGCTCTGCATCTGCGCGGCCGAGAGTGCCGAAACTGGGGAAGCAAGCTCTTTACTATGATTAAAGGGTATTGGGGGGTCTTGCGCGCACGCCCGAAAATCACGCGCCTCCTCCTTTCCTTGCCAGCCCACGGGTTGGGTGCCCCACTCTTACGAGTGAACAGCGCTATCCCATCTATCGTGGCTTTTTCTCCATTCTTCCCTTGCGCACATCCATCCGCGTTCCCCAGCCCACTCGCTCACGCTCATTGTCGCTGCCCACCCGGCCCCATCCCTATTTTTACGAAGTACCTGACCCTGCCCGTGCCGCGTTTCCTGTGTGGCTGACTGTTGTTCCGTTGGCCGTGCGTTTTCCCGCCTTGCCTTTTTCGCCTTTGCCATTACTTTTGCGTTTTTTTTCTGTCCTCTGCCCGGTCGCATTGTCAACAGCGACCACCACGGAACCCCTCGAACAGCAATAGAACCGCCCAAAAACACCAGTAAGAGACCAAACGCTCCGCCGACACCAGGTGCCGCCCACAACGACGGCCACACTTTCCGCACGCCCCAACTCTGATCGCGGGAGTTGTTATTTCCAGCTTCCAACAGCCCACTCTTCTCTAGGCAGCCTTTTTTTATGGTTGCGCCATTCCTTTGCATACGTCTGGATAGCGAGGGCTCACTCTCAACATACTGAAGTTGGAGCTGCGCGCCATCTTTGCTTCCCTCCCGCCTGCCCTCTTCCCTGTTTGGCTGTCTGGCGTTGTTCTTGTGCGCCTCTTTCACATATCCCTCGCCCGGCGCGAGCCCACGGTCGCTACATGATCATCTGAGACGGCGGCGTGCTTTCACAACTCGACACCCAACTCGACACCGGTCGCTCTCTTCTCTGCCCGCATCGCACTGCGCGAAGCCCGCCCTATCTGACGAGTATCGCCCAACGGGCCCCGGAGGACACATTTTCTCCTTTTATCACACGGCCGTCGAGAGCGACCTCGCGGGAAAACACACGAAAAAAAGAGAGAGCTCTGGCTTTGTCGGTATCGGTGGCACTGCTCTCGCTCTTTTTTCTCTACATCAACCCATAGCAAAGATGTACCTGGAATACAAGTATGGCCTCGGACCCCCAGTCTGCTACTTTCGGCGCCAAAGCCTGCAGCACAAAGACACGGCTTTCGCCGCTTTTTTTTTCCCCTACCGCGTATAAGAACGGGGCGCTAATGGTTTTGTGCTTTTGCAGATACATCGGCCTGGCCCTGGCCATGACGTCCAGTCTAGCCATTGGGACGAGCTTTGTGATTACAAAAAAGGTGCGAACATAACCCAACACGCGGGACCAGACGGGTTGTCGTGGCCTCTGCGGAAATACTGACGGCGATGCTTTAAACGTGTGCAGGGTCTGAAGCAAGCTGAGGAACGGCTTGGCTTTGAAGGCGACGGTTTCGTATATCTCAAGAGCCCCTTGTGGTGGGCCGGAATCGTTACATGTGAGAACATCTGTTGCCCTTTTTCTCTCTTCCATGGCCGCACCGGTACTGATATGGTCTATCAACAGTGGTTGCCGGCGAGATCTGCAACTTTGCCGCCTATGCCTTTGCCCCCGCGATCCTCGTGACGCCGCTCGGTGCTTTGAGCGTGCTCGTCGGCGCTGTCCTCGGCTCCTACTTTCTGAACGAGATTCTCGGTACATTGGGCAAGCTGGGGAGCGCCATCTGCCTTATCGGCGCCGTCATCATCGTGTTGCATGCGCCGCCCGACGTGGACATCACAACCATTGACGAGATCCTGGCCTATGCGCTCAAGCCTGGTAAGAACATGACTCGCCCAGAACGAACGGGAAAACATGGCCCGAGGTGGGGAACAAGGTACTGACAGCACCAGGGTTTCTCCTGTATTCCTTTGCCGTTACCGTCTATGCCGTCTTCGCCATTTACAAAATTGCCCCCGTGTACGGCAAAAAGAACCCGTTGATCTACCTGAGCATCTGCTCCCTGGTCGGCTCCATTTCCGTCATGTCCGTCAAGGCCTTTGGTATCGCCTTGCGTCTTACGTTTGCCGGAAGCAACCAATTTACCCTTCCCTCGACCTATGTGTTCATCATCATCACCACCGTGTGTATCTTGACCCAGATGAACTACTTCAACAAGGCGCTAAGCCAGTTTCCTTCAAACATGTACGGCTTCCCCTCCCTCTTTCTCCCTCTCGGGTTGTTTGTGCTTCCTTGCTGGTCACGTCTTCTGCAACCAGGAACCTAACCGGACTCTGCTTTAGTGTCAACCCCCTCTACTATGTCACCTTTACTACCGCCACTTTGTGCGCTTCCTTTATCCTCTTCAGGGGATTCAACACCACCGACACCGTCAACACCCTGTCGCTTCTTTGTGGCTTCCTGGTCACCTTCACCGGAGTCTATCTTCTGAACCTCTCACGGCACGATCCCAACGGGACGCGCCTGGCCGGCCAAGCGGGCGCCGACGCTACAGGAACCGACATGATCTCCAGCATCCAGACCCGGATGAGCATGGAAACGCGCCGCAGTCTGAATCCGCACCACCGCCACAGCCTCAGCAGCAGCGCGGGCGATCGCCAGGGCCTTATACGGGCGTATGACGAGGAAGAAGCTGCTGGCTTTGGCCTTACCGATCTCACCGAGGATACCGAAGAGGACGACCCTCTCCCCATGACGCCGACGGGCCAAGGCGACAGACTGATCGGACCAGCCAACGGCCACCCGAAGAAGAACGGCAAGGCAACACAAACCATAGCGCCAAAGCCATAGAAGGAGCGGAGTGCTTAGCTTGGGCTTCCAGGAGCCTATTTTCGACTGCTCTTTGTTTTACTGGTTTTTTTTTTCGTCTTTTTTTCTTACACGTCTCTGGGCACCGGCATGCATATGTGAGGCTTTTCCATTGGGTTTCGACCTGGGAACGGGAAGGGAAAGGGGCGGGGGCGGGGCATACTCGTCTGGCTTTCTCACTCACGGCCGTGCTTATCCTGCGTCTTTTCCCAACGGAGCTCGGCCTTTTTTTGTTTGTTTCCACACCCAAGCAAAGGGCGACCAGCACCACCAGCACCATCACCACCACCACGTCGACATTGACCAGGCCGAGAACAACTGCGTCTCGAGACGCGATTTCCGAATCTCTAGACTCCTTGTCTTGCTTGTTATTATTTTTCCTTTGTTCTTCCTCACGTTACATTACGGCTGGGATAGGTGCTATTTTCAGAGAGCCATGTCTGGGAACATGCTCTCTTGTACGATGGGAAAGGGCCGTTTTGGTGAGGGCTTATAAGATAGGGCACACGTGATACCCGGCTGTGGTGACTGTACATTGGCCGGAAGAGTGTGTTATGGGAGGGGCAGAAGCAAACCAAGACTGCGCGGCGCATGACGGCTGAGGCGATGTACAGGGCACGGAGGGAGCTTTTGGCACGAAAAAAAGCTGCCGGCGGACGAGGAGGGAAACTGTGGGCATCGGGAAAGTGCACGGCGGCGTTTTGTGTTTACGACGAACTTTGGGACCTCTTTTTTTATTATTCCTGTGTTCAGGCTTTTTTCCGGGGCCGCTCTTGTTTAGAAAGTAACAGGAGCCGTCCCAACAGTTATGACGGAGCATGGTCTTTTTTGCGCTGCTTGGTTCACCTTTTCTGATTTTGTGATTGGTATATATATTTCTTCCCTTTTGGTATATTCGAATTGTACGATCCGATGCGTTGGTAGTGGTTATTAAAGCTATCGAGAATGGCAACAAAGAAAGCTAGGGTGCCATGATGATGAATGTTTGCGGGTGCCCATGATGCCGAAGTCGGCTCGACAATTGGTTTACCAAACCCTTGAACGGTGACCTTGGTTTGATAACCGCTTGAAGCTGCTTACCCAGAGGCTGCTTCAAAACAAAAAATGGCACAAGCTGGGGAGATTGTTTAGAGTTATTTTTTTTATTTGAGAATGGCCAGAGGTTTAGACTAGGAGGGGGAGGGGGAACAGCGTCGTGGAACGTCTCGAGTCATGACGGAGACGAGATACAAAAACGTCTTCATAGTTGAAGATGAGGGAAAAAAAAGGAAAAAAAACAAACAAACAGATAAACAAGTTGGCATCCCTTTCTCCTTTTGTAAAAGCCTCCCACCCGCCAGGATAATTTTGATTGCCCATTTTGGGTTGATTCCGGTTCCCTTCTTTTACTCCCCATCGGTTTTTTGATACTCCCTCAAAAGTAGCATTAGGAGACACTGGGTTGTGCCAGACTGTTTACCAGTTGGAGTAGCTCGCAGGTTGGATGACCACCTCGTCCTCCTCACCAGAAGTGTCGTTGTGGTAGGTACCGTTGTTGGCCGGCTGGGGAACGGCTGCGCCGCCAAAAGCGCCGTACAAGCCGCCAGTCCCAGGAGCAGCAACAGTACCGTACCCAGTGCCATCGGCGATACCGTTGGCAAGGCCGTTGAGAACACGAACATCGTGCTGCCCGTCAGAGCCAGTGCCTGCCGCCCCAAAGCCAAGGGACGGCCCATCACCCGTGGGATGGAAAATGGGAGGAGTAAGGGTGGCCTGGTCGATGTAGCCAAAACCAAAACCCTGGCCTTGGCCCTGGCCGCTACCGTTGCCGCCGCCGCTGCCGCTGCCGCTGCCGCTGCCGCCGTCATAGGGAGCCGAATTGTGAGTGGTAGTGTTCTGCGCCCCGCCGCTGCCTTCGCTCATGTGGTATGCGCCGCCCTCCATGTCGGTTCCTTGTGCCATTCTCGTGGTGGTGGTTGTTGTAGTAGCAATACCGGTTCCCGTCCCAAATCCAATCCCAACACCAGCAATCGCTTCCCGCCCCCCTGCCCCGTCGTCTCCGCCCCCCTCACCACCGCCCCCCGCACCGCTCGGCACACCGCCGCGAGCACTCTATTGCTCGGCAGCGGCGACCTCCTCTTCTGGCGCGGCGGCCTGCTCGGCGGCAGCGCGGGCCTCGGCAGCGGCCAGCTGCTGCGCGGCCTTGGCGCCGTAGTCCTGGCTGACGGGCTGGCTGACGGGCTGCTCCTCCTTGGGCTCGAGGATGGTGACGGCGTCGGGCAGCGACTTCTGCGGGCCAGCCTTGCCCTCGGGGTCGGCGCCCCGCATGATCTTGACCTTGATGCCCAGCACGCCCTGGCGCAGCAGCACGTGGCGGGTGGCGCTGTCGATAAAGTCCTTGGCCGGCTGGCCGGAGTGGATCATGAAGCCGTCGGTGAACTTCATGGACTTGGCACGGGCAGCGCGCAGCTTGCCGGAGACAACCACCTCGCAGCCCTTGGCGCCGCTCTCCATGATGAAGCGCAGCACACCGTAGCAGGCACGGCGCACGGCCAGGCCGTTGAGCAGCTTGTAGCGCAGGGACTCGCACTGGGCCACGGCAGACAGACCGCGGTTCTGGACCTTGGCGGCGTATAGAGAGACGCTGTTGTCGGGGAACTTGAAGCGCTTCTGGATCAGCGAGGTCAACTCGCGGATGCGGCGGCCCTGCTCGCCCAGCACCTCCTGTGTGTGCGTCGCCCGGATGATGATGTCGGTCACGGTCGGCGTCACGCGGACCTCGACGCCGGAGTAGCCCTCCTCGGCCAGCTCGCGCTGGAAGAACTCGTTCAGCTCGGCATAGAACACACCGTCAGCCACGAACTTTCTCCGCTTGGAACTGTGGCAGAGAGACACGGTTAGCATGCGCTGTATGTGCATTCTCGGTCGCAACAGCCGACATTGCCGCCTGCTCCTCTTTCCTCTCCGCACAATATGGGCCGTGCCCCCCCCCCCATTATCAATTCCATAAACCAGATTTCTCCTTCTCTTTCTTCGGTTTCCCCGTTATGAATCTCTCAAAATCAAGTTCGCCCGCTTCCCCCTCCCTCCCCTCTTCACAAATTTATTGGACGTACATCTGAACACCCGGGGCAGCCATGGTTTCTGTTTGATGTGAGAGCAGATATATATCGGGTCGGTCGGTTTGTCGGAGCACTCGTTGGAGGATGAGGCAGGAAATGGGTGAAGCTTGAGGAGTGGTGTTTTTTTTGTGGTGTCGAATTGGGCAAGCGCTCCTCTTTTTTTTTGAAAGTGCCCTCCACTAACGCCTACGCTGCGATGAAAAAATATGTGAGGGTAAAAATTGCAGGCCAATAGGTGGGTTTGGTGGGGAAAACCCTAACATGATTAGTCACCCAGAGGGGCCGCACTGAGCGGCTGCCAGCTGCAGCGATTTAAACAGCTGGCATAAAAGTGGACCCAACTCTGTAAGTGCTGAACACTCTGAAGAGCTCAATGGGTGTTCTACAACTCGACTTAAATTAGAGGGCAGTTTGAAAGCGTATTGTACGGGCCAAACGAAACTTTCTTGTGGTGTGGTTGGCAAGTCTGAATACTGTATGCAATGCAGAGAAGGAGTTTCTTCTCGCACGTCCAAATTGCAGCTCTGGACGTACAGGCTAACGGGCGAGACCTTGTAGGATTCATGCTGGTGTACCTTTCAACCACTTCACATAACAGAGGCAGAACTTTTCTGACTTTTGATGAAGCGATATGTAAACCAGATGGCCGGCAAGGCTGTAACGAAGCACACGTGACATATGCACTAGTCTAGATATAGCTAATTGCCGTCCAAGAGCTCTGAACGTCTCCATCTCTTAATGTCACTTTTTGCAAGTATGCCTGACGCTTTTGCCGAGAAATTTCCCTAGAGGCCTTTTTGACTTGTATCTGAGGCTTGGATGGCGTTTGGTCTGAAAAGTGAGGTTGAGAGGTACAGGGCAAGCTTGCTTAGTCCATTTCACTTCATCACGTGCAAGCATACGGTACTTTGATTAGCGTGAGAGTGGCTAGTAAGAAGGTGTACCCGGTACAAATGGGACTAGCGATCTGACCCTTGGCTTCTGCAGCCAGTCAAATCCGCTTCTGCCCCTCTGCCTGACAGAGTATACACCCTCTGCCCGACATATACGACGTTGGGTGCGCACCACGCAACCGCGACTCTTCTCTTCTATATGGAGTGGACTGCTTAGTCCGCAACCTCTCCCGCCGCGTGGTGACCCAGTGCGTGATTCCAGCGCATTCCGACGCTGCCGCCGGTCTTTTTGACATTTCGAACTCGGCAGAGTGGTGCCTGACGGGGGCCGAGATGGATGCCAAACTGGTATGGTCAAACCGCTACCTGCTTTTTCGCCCATGGTTTCAAGGGGAAGGTGACTGACACATGGCTGCCTGGGACTTACGTTGCAGACCATTGAACATGTCCACGCACTCTCCGCCGGCACGGCGACTCTGGGAACATTGAGGCTCACCAACTTTCACATCATCTTCTGTGCTCCCGTGCCGGCAGCGAAGCCGCCGGCAGACGGCCCGCAGGATGCGTCACAGAAACAGAAGCCGCCGCATGTGCGGCAGCGAGAGTCGTGGATCACCTACCCCATCATATCATTCTGCACATATCGACCCACGCCCCCTTCGAGCCCCGTGTCCTCGTCCATCCGGCTCCGCTGCCGCGACTTCAACTTTGTCTGTTTCAACTTTCCCGACGACAGGCAGGCCCGCGAGGCTTTTGAGTTCATCCGGGCCCGCACTTGCCGGCTGGGCAGCATCGAGAAGCTGTACGCCTTCTCCTACAACCCGCCGCGGCAGGAGCGGGAGATCCGGGGCTGGGACCTGTACGACACGAGGGCCGAGTTCCGGCGGCAGGGCATCAGCGAGAAGCTGGAAGACAAGGGCTGGCGGATCTCCACCATCAACAAGGACTACAGCTTCTCGCCGACGTATCCGGACCTGCTGGCCGTGCCGTCCAAGATCTCGGACAACGTGCTCAAGTACGCCGCGCAGTTCCGCTCGCGCGCCCGCATCCCGGCGCTCACATACTACCACCCGATCACGCAATGCACGATTACGCGGAGCTCACAGCCGCTGGTAGGTGTGCGCAACAACCGGAGCATCCAGGACGAGCGGCTCGTGGGCGCCTGCTTCTACAAGTCCACCGACGTCTTTGGTGGGAACGGCAGCCTGATGGCGGCGGCGGGGGGCGCGGCAGCTGCCGAGGCTGAGGGGATACTGCAGCCGCCGCCACCGCCGCCGCCGCCGCCGCAGCCGGAGAGCGGCAACAGCTCGGGGGGGTCTTCCGTCGAGGCCGAGGCCACGATCGACGTGGAGCGTTATGACGAGGACGTGATGCTGACGCCCGACGTGGCCTATGACGACAAGACGGGCAGCCGGCTGGTGGGCGCGCGGCGCGACAACCTGATTGTGGACGCACGGCCGGCGATCAACTCGTACGCGATGCAAATGGTGGGCAAAGGGTCGGAGAACATGGACTACTACAAGAGCGCGTCCAAGATGTTTCTCAGCATTGAGAACATTCATGTCATGCGAGACTCGCTGAACCGGGTCATTGAGGCGGTCAAGGACGCGGACATCTCGCCGCTGCCGCCCAACCGCGAGCAGCTGGCCAAGAGCGGATGGCTCAAGCACATTCACGGCATCCTGGCCGGGTCGCAGATCATTGCCAAGCAGGTGGGCGTGCGGGCGGCGCACGTGCTGATACACTGCTCGGACGGCTGGGACCGCACCAGCCAGCTGAGCGCGCTGTCGCAGATCATGCTCGACCCCTACTACCGGACCATTGACGGCTTCATCGTGCTGGTGGAGAAGGACTGGCTGTCGTTTGGGCACATGTTCCAGCAGCGGTCGGGCCACCTCGGGTGCGAAAAGTGGTTTGTGACGCAGCACGACGCCATGGCCGGCACCAAGATGGAGCCCGGGGAGGGCGGCGAGGTGCGCAACGAGGTGTTTGACAATGCGGTGGCCAGCGCGAGGCGCTTTTTCAAGAAGAGCCTGAGCCAGGACAAGGACGAGTCCGACCTGGACGCGCCCGGGGGAGGGGGCGGGGCGGGCGACGACTCGGCCGGCGGCAGCAGCATTGCCAGCAGTGGCGGTGGCGGCAAGGCGGGGGAGGACAGCGCGGCGACGCGGCCGCGGGAGATCAGCCCCGTGTTCCACCAGTTCCTCGATGCCACGTACCAGCTGCTGCGGCAGCACCCGACGCGCTTCGAGTACAACGAGCGGTTTCTGCGGCGGCTGCTCTACCACCTGTACTCGTGCCAGTACGGCACCTTTCTGTACAACAGCGAGTGCCAGCGGCGCGACGCCCACGCCAAGGAGAAGACGACGTCTGTGTGGGACTACTTTCTGTCCCGCCGGCCGGAGTTTCTGAACCCCGACTACGACCCGAGCATCGACGGCCACGACCGGCAGGAGGAGCGGCTGCTGTTCCCTCGGCTGAAGGAGATCCGCTGGTGGCACCAGGTCTTCAACCGGACCGACGAGGACATGAACGCGGCGCTCAACGCGGCGGCGGCCGTCGCCGAGAAGGCGGCCAACTACCATGCGGCCATGGGGCCCGGGCTTGTGCCGGTCGCTCCCGGCGGCGGCGTGGCCGGAGGGGCCGGAGGGGCCGGAGTGGCCGGAGTGGCCGGAGTGGCCGGAGTGGCCGGAGACAACGGCAGCGACGGCGGGCTGTCGGCATCTCCGCGGCGCGGCGCGAGCCCCATGCCGCCGGCGGCGCCGCCGGTGCTGGAGAGCGCGCAGTCGGCCGCGGGCGAGCTCGAGACGACGCTGGGACCCGCGAATGCGCGGACCATGCTGGCAACGCCTCTGGACGGCCCCACGCCTTTGACGCTGTCCCGGAGCGCTTCCTCCACGGAGCCGGGCGCATTTGCAGCCCTGCGAGATGGCATTGCCGGCCTGGGACTGGGGCACAAGGTGGGCGGCGTGCTGGGCAGCCTCGGCGGCGGCGGCGGAGCGGGGGCGCGGCAGCACGCGGCAGCGCAGCACGACGGTGCTGCCGGCAGCGAGCGTGGCCACCGGGGGACGTCTTTGGAGCTGGGAGGAGGAGGCGGCGGCAGCGGCGAGCAGGAGATGCGGGACATGTCGGGGGGGAGCAGCTGAAAGAGGAGATTGCATATATACGTATCGCGAGTAGCGTTGTGAATTCAAGTTTGGCAGACGCCCAGAGGCACAACCAAGGCGGACAGGTGATGTATTGTCGAGCCTGTTTCTGCCTGCCTCTTACCTGTTGCAGCGTTGACTCGGCATCACGATACCGAGTGTTGCCGAAACACATCATAAAAGCATTCCGTGATGCTTTGTCGCCGTTCTTTCCGTGTTTCTCGCAACTGCTCGGGTGATTAAGAGGGGTTGCTGTGCGCAGCTTCCTTACCCAAGATACAGAAGAACAGTGAATGGGGGGCATCAGAGCTGGGTGAGCAGCAGGAGAGAGGGCGAATCATCTTGCCGTCGGTCGTCTTTCTCCGTTTGCAGCTGCAAGACCGGGGCATCCACACAGCTTCATCAGCTCTGCAGCCCCTCCTTCCTCGACTCGGATCCAGAGCGGCGGTCGAAGCCCCTCCACCCAGAAAAGCCCCCCCCAGACGCCCGTAACGCCTAAAAACACGGCGCACCCCCCTTCCCCCCCCCACTCACCTAAGCAAAGCACCCGGGACCCCGACCAGGCGAAATTAGCAAAGGGAGCGAAAAAACATTAACCCGGAAAACACAAACAACCCAAGCGGAGCAGGAGCGGGCGTTGTGGCCTCGCTGAGCGACATCACCAAACGCCGCCTAGCCTTTTCTCAGAAACGCCCATCCATCTTGGACTCGCTTGTTTCCCCGTCCACATCCTCAACCTGTCGTCCTCGAATCACGCTTTCCCCCCCCCTCTCTCCCTCCCCCCTCCTTCTCTCCCGGCCGCCCATTGCGCACTGTTCATCCGCTGTGCACGCGTTGACTAGCTCCTGTCGCCCCGCCCCTCATTTCATTCTCTTTTGCACAGCTTCCCCTTGTTTTTGTTTTGTTTTGGCCTTACCCCCGAATCGTATCCTTCCTCGCCCGCCTCGCCCTCTCGCTCCACGGCGTCCTTTTTTTGCGCCAGCTGTGCATTCTATTTCGCCGCTTCTCGCCTGTCGCGGATCCCGCCTTGCCCCCCCCCCCTTTCTAGCTTGACCCCGTGCCCTTTTTGCCTCCCATGGCCGACACAACATCCGCCAACGACGAGTACTACCCCATTGCCGTCCTCATCGACGAGCTCAAGGTGAGATTCCGCCGCTGCTGTCTGAGAGAGAGCACAAGATATGCGTGGGGAGGGGGGAGCCAAGGCTGTGGGGGGAGGGCCTTTGAGAAGCTGCGCGAGTGTTGGGGGGAAACAAGGGGGCACAAGAACCAGCCAGCCAGCCCGATGCCGTGCGCCGGCTTGACCCAAAATTCGGTTTGCTAACCGCAGCTTTTCTCTTCAGCACGACGACGTCCTCCTCCGTCTCAACGCCATCCATCGGCTATCGACAATCGCCCTTGCTCTTGGCGCGGAGCGCACGCGGGACGAGCTCATCCCTTTTCTTGATGGTCGGTGCTCTTGTTCTTCCACCCTAATGTGTCCCCCCCCCCCCCCCCCTCCTCGTCTCATGCACCACACCCTTTGGCAAAGGCGCAGTCGCATCGTTTCAGAAGCTTGGAAATGTTGGGAACTGTAGCGGACGCAGACGCGCGCAGGGGCATTTTGGATAAGCCGAGGCGGACGGCACGGGAGACTTTGATAACAGCGTGGAAGCGTTTTTTTTTGGTTTGTGACTCTTTTCTGACGGGTGGCTGAGTGTTACAGAGTCGGTCGAAGACGAAGATGAGGTGTTGGTTGCTCTAGGCGAAGAGCTGGGCGGCTTCATCGAGTACGTCGGCGGCCCGCAGTACGGTCACGTTCTTCTCTCGCCCCTGGAGAATCTCGCAGCCATTGAAGAGCCTGTCGTGCGGGACAAGGTATGACAATCGGCTTTTTTATTTCGAAAAAAAAATCAAGCCTTTTTCTAACCCATCTCAGGCTGTCGAATCCCTCAACAAGATATGCGACGAGCTGTCTGCAAAGCAGGTAGAGGAGTACTTTGTTCCGCTGACCGTTCGGCTGTCCAAGGCCGACTGGTTCACGTCAAAGGTGTCGGGCTGTGGCCTGTACACGGCGCCATTCAAAAAAGTGTCGCCAAACATTCAAGAGCAGCTGCGCCAGCAGTTTGAGCAGCTTGTCCACGATGATACCCCCATGGTCCGGCGCCAGGCCGCGACGCACATGCCGAGCTTTGTCAAGGAGATGCCCGCCGCCATTGTGATTAAAGAAATGATACCCCTATTCCAATATCTGGCCCAGGACGACCAGGATAGTGTGCGGCTCCTGACCGTCGAAATCCTCATTGCCATTGCCGAGGTTGTCCCCAAGGAGCAGCAAGCCAGCCATGGCGTTCTCCTTTCCGCCCTTCGGAGCCTCATAGACGACAAGAGCTGGCGAGTGCGCTACATGGTGGCCGACCACTTTGAAAAGGTACGGCATTCAGATTTCTTCCCCGACGTTCACTTTGGGCTGACATTTCGTGGCACATTAGATTGCAAAGGCAGTCGACGACGAAGTGGTCACGAGAGATCTGGTTCCGGCGTTTGTGAAGCTGCTCAAAGACAACGAGGCCGAAGTCAGAACGGCCATTGCCGGCCAAATACCCGGATTCTGTGCCTTGGTGGACCGGGACATTCTTCTCAACGAGATCATGCCCAGCGTCGAGGATCTCGTATCGGACGCGTCCCAGCACGTCCGCGCCGCCCTGGGCACACAAATCTCTGGGCTGGCACCCATTCTTGGCAAGCAAGAGTACGTTTTGCCCCAGTGCGGGAGATGCCTCGAATCAGTGGGCAGTGGGAGCTGCGATGGCTGACTGACGCTCTTAGGACCATTGACCATCTCCTGCCCATGTTCATCCAGATGTTGAAGGACGAGTTTCCAGAGGTCCGGCTTCACATCATCTCCAAGCTGGAGCTTGTTAACCAAGGTGAACCCCCCCCCCCCCCCCAAACAAAAACCAGTCTGAGGATTGAAACTTTGCTCACACGGTGCTTCACTCAAGTCATTGGCATCGAGCTTCTGTCCCAGTCGCTGCTGCCGGCCATTGTCCAGCTGGCAGAAGACAAGCAGTGGAGAGTCCGGCTTGCCATTATCGAATACATCCCGCTGCTGGCCAGCCAGCTGGGCGTGGAGTTCTTTGACGAGAAGCTGAGCAGCCTCTGCATGGGCTGGCTCGGCGACACGGTCTTCTCGATCCGAGAGGCAGCCACGCACAACCTCAAGAAGCTGACCGAGGTCTTTGGTGTTGAGTGGGCCAGTGAGGCGATCATTCCCAAGGTGATGGCTATGGGCAATCACCCCAACTACCTCTACAGGATGACGACCTGCTTCGCCATTACCGTATGTGCTTCTTTTTCTTTTTTCTTTCATGTCCCTGTCCCCCATGCCGCTCTGCTAACGCTGATGTGGCAGACTCTTGCCAGTGTCGTGAGCCTCGATGTGATTGGCAAGCACGTCCTGCCCATGCTGGACAAACTCGTGGTGGATGACATCCCGAACATCCGCTTCAACGTGGCAAAGACGTACGGAGTGTTGATCGATGTGCTGAAGCGGCTGCCTGACCAGGGCACTCTGTACTCGCTGGAGAAGGCGGGCACGCCGGGCACGCCGTCGAGAAGAGGCATCGAGCTGATCCAGTCCCGCGTTCTGCCGAGCCTGGAGAAGCTGCAGAAGGACGACGATGTTGACGTGCGGTACTTTGCGACCACTGCGGCGGCCACAGCGACCACGGCCGGTACCACACCTGGCGGAGAGCCTATGAATACCTCTCCATAGAGACAAAGAGTCCAAAAAAAGAAAAAAAAACATGGGTATACATGAAGCAATTGTGGTTGTATTTTTGTCATTACTGCTTTGGTCTCTTTTATTTCCCCTTTTTTCTTCCAATTCTACGTCTAGACTCATCTTTGTTTGCTGCCGCCATGCTATCAAATTCTTGCTTGCTCCTCCTCCGCGGCAGCGCGGAAAGCGTTGCATTGTCGCGTGTCCATGGGAAGGGGGGGTGGGCGTTTTGAGAATCTCTGCTGTATGGCTCGAATCATCCGGGATCATCTGCAGAGGGCTCGATGCATCATCCGGGATACATCTGCAGAGGGCTCGATGCATCATCCGGGATACATCTGCAGAGTAATAGGCGTTCTGCTGTGTGGTGTTTAGGAAAGAGAAACCAGACGCCGCCCTGCCAGGCATAGAGACAGATGCCTGCTGTGTAGGCAGGAGTCTGCTAATAAAGATTAGCCAAAATTGGAAAAAGAACCCCCCCATCGCAGATCCCGTGATCGTGTTGTTACGCGGTATTGCGCGCTGTAGGACAAGAGTTTTGCGGCGGGTGTGAGATACCTGTGCCTTTTTGTGTCACAGCTGGCCCAGCCTCAGCGCCTGCCGTGGTGTGGTGGAGTGAGCTACTGCTCGTTCTCGGACATAGCTCGCAGAGCCCGCCCGCCCGCCCGCCTGCCTGCCGCCGCCGCCGCCGCGCTGTGCGAGATCTATCTCCCGCCCCCCTGTTTTAATTTTTAGGGGCAAAGAGATGGGGGCAGCGCGGGCCTAACATATGCAACGCCAGCATTAAAATAGCGCCAGCCTCGTCCTATCCGGAACCTGCCAAAACTTGTGTGGTGAATCTCCTGTTTATGATTCCACACAAAAAAAAAACCTGGTAGAGCTCTCTGTTTCTCTCGCGGGGGCCTGCTTTTTTTTTTTTTTACTCATTTTTGGTACTGCCGCCCGTTCTTGGACGCCGGCTGCACAGGCGCCTTTTTTCCGTTATCCCGCCGCGCTTGCTGTTCGCTTGTCGCAAGCAGGAAGAAGGCGCGAGCAAGCACACAAAGCAAGCTCCTGCCGGGGTAGCCTGCCCTGCCTGCCTGCCTGCCTGCCTGCCTGTCTGCCTCTGGACGAGACATCCCGGGGGGCACCTGGCTTGGTCAGACAGAACAAAGGCGGCCTTTCCCCCCCCCCGCCCTCCCTTTTGTTCCAAATTTCTTTTGGGAGAGAAACGGGGGCGCTTTGGCGCGCGGGATCCTGATCGAGTCTGAAAGCTTGCAGCTTGCAGCTTCTTGTTTTTTTTTTTTTTTTTTTTTTTTTTTGCCCCGTGCCTCCCAACAGCAGCAACAGACCGTTTCTGTGCGACGACGACCCGAGGACGCAGCCCCGTCTGCTCTGCCGGATCAGCTCCATCCACCCGAGGCGGCGCCGCTTCCGCTTCCGCTTCAGAAAAGCGCGCCAGTCTTGCCGCCCGAGACGGAGCGCCGCGCGCATTTTCGAGACCCCCGACGACCTTGGCCGCGAGACGTGCCGCCCCTGCCACACGCACACCACCAAGCCATGCCCACCGCCATGGACAACCAGGCCGCCACGCCCAATACATCCGCACCGACCACGCCTGTCAAGGTGCCCTCGGTGGCGTCAAGTTACACGCCAGCCACGCTCGACCCAGACCTGCGGTCCCAGATCAACATGGTCCTGATCCGAGATGGCCACGTGGGAAGGTACTCTCTCTCTCTCTCTCTCTCTCTCTCTCTCTCTCTCTCTCTCTCTCTCTCTTCCTCTTCCCCCCCCCCCCCCCCTCTCTCTCTCCCTCTCGCGACTAACCCCCCAGGATACAAGACCACCTCCTCCACATTCTCAATGCCGACGCGTCCAACTGGCCCGCCGCCATCCAGGCCCACGCCCTCAGCCTGCTGCGCAGCGGCGAGGCCACCACCTTTCCCGCCCTGCTCCGCCGCGTCATGGACGACATCCGCCACGACACACAGGCGGCGCGGGCCGCGCAGAACGGCGACAGCGGCGCCGGCGGCAGCGGCGCCGGCAACGGCACCGGCAACAGCAGCGGCAAGGCAAAGGGCAAAGCCGCTGCATTGTCCTCGACCACGCCGTCGCTGGCCTTGCCCCAGCGCGTCATCGACGAGGCGTTACAAGTCACCAGAGAATCGCTCGAGATGGTGTGCGAGATTGAAGAAAACGGCTCGCTGTGACGACGTCTCTCTCTCTCGCTCTCTCTCTTCTCTTGGCGATATCATCTCTGCTCTTCTGGCAATAGCAACACACGCACCTACAGACCACCTCATCTTTGCTCGTGGCGGCGTTTATATGGACTTGTACGTATCTTACTCTGATTTTGGCCCGGGGGGAGGGGGGGGGGGGTTGGATTGTTTTCCTTTTTCGGAGGGACCATAAGCAAGCGGCGTTTCTCTAGATTCTAGTGTATATTGGACCTCGTCTGTTACCTGTCAACTTTCCTGGCTGTTCCATCCCTCTGTAGATACGGCTTTGTGGTTACAGATACGACTACCACGAGCAGGAAACACACGACGCCGCATTCTGGAGCGTCCTTCTTCATTGTGTCGTTGTGCCAACCACATTAGGCTTTCCTTGCAGTTCCTCCTCCTTCTAGAACAGCTAGGCCGACTATCGTGCTCGCCAGTCCTTGTTCGATCTAATTGCAGAAACGAACATTCGCAAAAGTAAAAGCAGCGCCTCGTCCCCTCGACTGATTTCAGAAACAGCAATGTAGGCAACGGGCAGGTAGGAGAGGAAAACCATTTCTCAAAAGGAAAAAAACACTAGAGTACAGCAAAAACAAGAAAACCCGCGTGGCAGCCAGCATGTTCTCTCAGGGCGGGTCATATATAAATATATATATGTATAGGCTCCCCCCCCCCCTACATAACAGCCCCCCTTGCGCCGCGGCCCTGTGAAATCCATAATCACAGAATCACAGGCATGCTCTAGTTGTAAAGACCATCATCATCGCCACCAACGTCGCCGAAGCCCTCCGGAACGGCGCCTGCAGCGTCGTTTGCAGCGCCGCCGGAGCCGGCCTCGGGGAACTTGAAGTAGGCTCCCGGGCCGGCGTTCTTCATTTGTTGCGAAAAGGCCTCGTACCGGCGAATCTCAACGTCAGACACGGACCGACGGGCCATCTGCATGGCCTCCTCAAAGTGCGCCCGCGTCAGCTCGGGCACGAGGTCCTCGGCCTCGTCGTCCATCTCTGTATCCTCGCCAGCAGCCTCGGCAGCCTTTGTGCGCTCAATATCAGCCGTGATGGACTGCTTAATGGCCAGCTTGACAGCGCGCTGGGCAATGAATCCCAGATCGGCACCAGAGAAGCCGTGGGTCTTGGAAGCAATGTAGTCGAGGTCGACATCCGGCGACACAGGCGTCTTGCGGAGCTGGGCCTTGAGGATGCCCAGGCGGCCTGCCTGGTCCGGTAGAGGCACATAGATGAGCGAGTCCAGACGGCCGGGACGGCACAGCGCCGGGTCGAGCTGCTCCGGACGGTTGGTGGCGCCAATGACAAAGACGTTCTTCTTGGAGGTCATACCATCCATTTCTATGATAGTTAGCAAATTAACCTTTATTATAGTCTTCATTAAACGACAACCGGCAACATACCTGTCAGCAGCTGGTTGACAACACGGTCGGATGCACCGCCGGCATCACCCACGGAGCCACCACGGGCCTTGGCAATCGAGTCCAGCTCGTCGAGGAAGACGACGCAGGGGGCGGCAGCGCGGGCCTTGTCGAAAATGTCGCGAATGTTGCTTTCCGACTCGCCAAACCACATGCTCAGAAGCTCGGGGCCCTTGACAGAAATAAAGTTGGCAGCGCACTCGTTGGCCACGGCCTTGGCCAGCATTGTTTTACCGGTACCGGGCGGGCCGTAGAACAGCACGCCGCGCGAGGGCGACATGCCGAACTTGAGGAACTTCTCCGGGTGGTCGACGGGGTACTGGACGCTTTCGCGGAGCTCCTGCTTGACCGTCTCGAGACCGCCAATGTCATCCCAGCGGACATTGGGCACCTCGACCACGGCGACCTCGCGCAGGGCGGAGGGGTTGGACACGCCCAGGGCGAAGCGGAAGTTCTCCATGGTGACGCCGAGCGAGTCGAGGACTTCGGCGTCAATGGTGTCCTCGTCCAGGTCGATCAGGTCCATCTTCTCGCGGATCTGCTGCATGGCGGCCTCGGAGCAGAGGGCAGCCAGGTCAGAGCCGACGTAGCCGTGGGTCTCGGCGGCAATCTGCTCGAGGTCGACGTCGTCGCCGAGCTTCATGTTCTTGGTGTGGATCTGCAGGATCTCCAGGCGGCCGGTAGGGTCGGGAATGCCAATGTCAACCTCGCGGTCGAAACGGCCGAAGCGGCGCAGGGCCGGGTCGATGGAGTTGGGCCGGTTGGTGGCGGCCATGACGACCACGTTGGAGCGGGCCTTCATGCCGTCCATGAGGGTCAGCAGCTGGGAGACGACACGACGCTCGACTTCGCCGTTGGTCTTGTCACGCTTGGGAGCAATGGAGTCGATCTCGTCAATAAAGATGATGGCGGGGGAGTTCTTCTCGGCCTCTTCAAAGGCCTTGCGCAGGTTGGACTCGGACTCGCCGGCCATCTTGGACATGATCTCGGGGCCGTTGATGAGGAAGAAAAAGGCGCCGGTCTCGTTGGCGACGGCGCGCGCCATGAGCGTCTTGCCGGTACCGGGGGGCCCAAAGAGCAGCACACCGCGAGGGGGCTTGATGCCAATGGACTTGAAGAGCTGGGGGTGGCGCAGGGGCAGCTCGACCATTTCGCGAATCTGGGCCATCTGCTTGCGGCAGCCGCCAATGTCGTCGTAGCCGACCTCGTTGAGGTTGTTCTCCTCCTCGTCGCGCTGGATGGGCTCGCCCTCGCAGTGGATGACGGTATCCTGGGCGACGATGCCGTACTCTGGCGGGTCGACCTCGACGACTTTGAACTCGACTTGGCGCATGCCACCGCGCACGGTGAAGAGGTCGCCCTGGCGGACAGGCCGGTAGGCTTCGCGGAAGTAGGGCGCCAGGAAGACGTCAAAGAGCGAGCCGGTCAGGCCCTCGACGGTGTCGGCGATGGGCAGGACGGCAATGCGCTTGGCCTGGAAAGTGTTAGTAAGCGAACATGGGAAAGATGAAACGATATGCGTGAATGACCAAAAAAAACAAAAGACCAAAGACACGTACGTATTTGATGTCGGGGCAGGGGTGGATGGTGATGACGTCGCCGTGCTTGACGCGCAGGTTGTGGCGGGCGACGCGGGTCAGGCGGGCACTGCCCTCATCGAGGTCGTCGTCGGAGAGAACGATGAGGACGGTGTCCTTCCGCTTCTTGCCGCGGACGAGGACGGCGTCGCCGCGGAAGAGCTGCAGGGTGTCCATGGTGCTGGCAGCCAGCATGATAATGGAGTTGTCATCGTTGACAGAGTCGGTGACCCTGAATGGGGGGGGGAGAAAGAGTCTTGTCAGCAAAGGGAGCAAGTTGGTTGGGGTAGAGAAAAAGATAATGAGCTTACAGCAACTGATTGGGCTTCTTCTTCTTCTTGAGAATGGCAGTTGCGGTATCGTCCTCCTGACACAAGATGTTAGCATTCTGTCCCAAACAAGCCAGCCAGCTTTTCAACAGTCCATGACAGGAGGCAGACGTACATCGTGGCGTTCGGCTCCAGAAGCATCACTGTGAGTAAAAAGAGATTAGCAAGGGAGCTCGAGCTAAGCTGAGGGAGAGAGAACTAAATCCCATGTGAAAAGGGCAACAAGGGCAACGAGGCAGATATGGGGGGGGGGGAGAAGAGACGTACGCCAAGTTGACCTTGTGCTTCTTTTGCGGAGTCTCCGGGTGTTCAGACATGATGAGGCGCGGTGTGTGAGGCAGACAGCGAAAGGCCAGATGGGCGAGATAGGCGTCGAGGTGGAAGAAGGAAGATGGGGAGGCGGCGAGAGGACAGCAAAAGGCTGAACTGGAGCTGCAGACCGCGGTAGCTTTTTGGGGTGCTCGATGGAAAGGCGGCGGCACGAAAAAGCTAGCAAAAAAGAGGGAACAACAGGGAAAGCCGTATGAACAGCAAAGACGATGTTGTGTGGTGTTGTTTTGAGAGTGCGAGAGAGAGAGAGAGAGAGAGGGGGGGGGGTGGGAAGGGCGGAGAGGTGGGAGGAGGAAAATAAAGAAGATTGAGTTGGTCAGATGGAGGTGAGATAGAGGACAGAAAGGTATGGAAGGGAAGGCCAGCCAGCCAGCCAGCCAGCCAAGCTAGGCAGGGACGGTGTTGCGACTGCGGGCGGTCGGTCGGAGGGGCGCGGCCAGGGTTGTGGGAGCAAAGTACCTGTTGGCAGGCGTGCGGGTGGGAGAGGTACATGGGCGGGCGGGCGGGTTAGGCGTCCATGCAGATGACGACTGCGTCTGAGCGAGGAGGGGCGGCGGCGTAGTGAAGGAGGAGGGGATGCTTCCAGGCCTGTTGGGCGTGTGGCTACAGCGGTGGCATGGCCCCTAGCGCAGCAGCAACGACGAGGTTCCAACGAGTTCCACTGCTGACTGTGCACTGTGTGTGCCCAAGCTTGTGGCGTTTCTGGGCGGGCGACGACGCACTGGGTGAAGGGGGAATTCAGGTTTGGTAGAAATATCTTGGTCTATCATCTATTTCGCAACACGACGAGCACAACAAACGACAGCACTCAAAGAAGCAAGACACGCAGACGCACGGCAAACCACAGAAACTACGCAAACGACGACACCCGCCCAACAGCGACACGGACGCGACCTTGCCCTCCCTTTTCCTCCCCATTCCTGGCACCGGCTGAGCACCCCCCTCCGACCCAGCCCTGCCTCTTGACGTGCTCACCAGGTAAAGGCCTTGCGCACAAAGCCCCAGTCGGTGTGGTGGCGCAGGATGGGACCCAGGGTGTACTCGCGGATGCGCACGGGCAGGAATTGGGACGCGCGAAGACCCGTGGCGCGCATGCTTCCGTAGGCGATGACGCCGGCAATGGCGACCCGCACGCCCAGTCTGACGAGCTCCTCGCTGCGCATCTCGCCGAGGTACTGGCGGAGGGCGTAGGAGCTGCGAGGCGGGCGTGAATACCCTCTCTCTTCTTTCGCCTCTTGATGGCTCTGCGCTTGGCTGCTCACCTTGGCTGTGGCTCGCCGTCCTCGCCGGGTTCACCAATCTCGCCGGGTTCACCAACCGCGCCCGCCTCGTCCACGGGCGGCAGCGGCGAAAGCGTCTGGTCGGAGGATGCCGCAGTGGAAGCCGCGTGGGGAGCCATCAGGTGTGCCGGTATGGGGCGCCGATAACAGGCTGTGATGGATAGGCGAAGCGGCCTTGAAATCGATGATCGTAGCAGCGGTACGATGCCAAAGGCGGCCTCGCGTGAGTTGCGCTGGTCGTCTCGGGCGATGACTGGCGGCCTGAGAGGCCGCCTTATATAGTAGAGAGGCGCTGTGCAGCCTTAGACAGGCCTTGGGTGCCTTGAGCGGCCTTGTGTGCCTCGCTTCTGTGCCTTGGACAGCCTTGTCGGGCAAAGCGTGTGCCTTGTACAGCCTTGTTTGGCAAGGGCCTTTCGGCAAGCACGTCCAGCCAATCATTTACTACGAGCTTGTCCTTTCCATTTACATACGAGCTTGTCCTATCTCGGGCCTCAGCCGTCTTGGGGGCTGCCCGTCTGGCAACACGACGCAGCTTCTAAAAAACAAGACACATAATATTCGCAACAAGACCCTACACCGAAAGACAAAAGGTATCTGTAAGACAAGGCGGGAAGCACTAAACAAATCTACAATGCCGTGATTACATTACCGGCGTGCGGCCGCTCGTCTCTTCCACTCCGTCTTTTTTTCTTCCCCGCCGCCTCTATTCAAATGCCTTGTCATATAAACGCGCGCATTTTTAAGTGCCTTGTCATATAAACGCGCGCGCGCCGTCGTCGCTGGCTCCGGTGGTTACCAGCGATGGCTGTGTGTAGTTGGGCGCGGGCCTTGCGAGGTCGCTGCCGTTGCCGCTGCTGCCGTCAAAGCTGAAGCCGAGGCCGAAGCCGCCGCCGTGGGGCTGTCGATAGTAGGCAGCTTCGGCGGCGGCGTCGTAGTCGTCGGAAGGGCCGCCGGCGCCGTACTGCTGCTGCTGCTCCCACTGGGACTGTGCGTCCTCAAAGATGTCTGCGTGTGCAAAGGGCCCGGTCGGCAGCACGCCGCTGTCGCCGCGGGCCATGGCCGAGAGCCCGGTTGCGGCGCTGCCGGTGGTGCCCGCACCGACGCCCGCGCCGATCCCGGCGAGGCTGTGACCCGTCCCGTACGAGTACGTATAGGAGTAGCCCTGGTCCAGGCTGCGGCTGCGGCTGCGGTTGCGGCTGCTGCGGCCGCTGTCACGGCTGTAGCCGCTCACGCCGCTTTCCCCGCTCTCCCCGCTGCTGGGCGCCGGCCCCATGTGCAGGCCGTCCTGGCTCGCCTCGTCGACCTCTTGGCCGGTCATGCGCCGCGTTGGCAACACAAACGCGTACATGCTGCGCCAGTTCGGCTCGCTGGACGCGCGCGAGGACAGCCTCGACAGCGACGTCGACCTCAGCGTCACCCAAGAGGTGGACGTCGGGATTGTCGAGGCGGCGGCAGCGGAGGCAGAGGAGACGGCGTGTGGATTGGCTCCGGCTGGGCGGCGGGGGTCCGAATGCGCCGGCGGCGGCGCCCGTGCCAGCAGGTGCGGTGCCGGCCCTTCCTCGAGCGATGCTCCGGCGCTGCCCTCGGACGACAGCAGTAGGCTGCGCAGGTCCTCCATGGCGGCGGAGAGGCCGCTCATCCGGCTGCTGCTGGTCGTGCTCGTGCTGCCCGAGCATATGCTGCTGCGGCGGCGCCCGGACTGCTGCTCCCGCCGCGACCGCCGCGATGGCAGCGAGTGCGCAATCTCTTCGGAGAAGCTCATGCCGCTGAACACGCGCGGTCCCGGGCCAAGGTCCAGCCTTAGGCCCAGACCGTCACCGCTCGCGGGCGCCAGGACGGCCTGGCCCGGCAGGCGGACGGTATGATCGCCGCTGCCGTCAGTGTCATCATCGGCGTCGTGGCCGTCGTCACTCTGGTAGTCGCTAGTGTAGTCGCTGATTTGGCCCTCTGAGTCAACATGGCGAAGAAACCCGGGCGGTGGTGGCGGCGGCGGCGGCGGCGGCGGCAGCGACGACGACGACGGCAGAACGGCGGCACGGCCGCTGGTCGAGATGGCACAACCAATGTGAGTGTCACTGCTGCCGCCCGTGGGTACCATGCGGATCGACATGCCGCGGGCTGCCAGCGCGGCCGCCGTTGTCGTCGTCGTCGACGGCGGTGGCGGCGGAGGTGGTGCCGTCGGCGGGGGCCGGGGGGGCGACGTCCGCGGCGAGACCTTTTCGCCAGGAGCTGGCGGCTCTGGTTGCGCTGACAAGTCAGACGGCTGCTGGCTATAGTAGATGCCGCTGCCGCTGATGAAGACAGGCCTCGGCTTAAAGGGCTGGGCCGTGGTGATGTTGCTGATCATGACGCTTCCCATGTCTGAGTCTACCGATGATGCTTGATGAACGTGACGTCTGTGTGCTGCCGCCGCGGCAGCCGAACGATCGGGTTTGTGTTCGGGTAGCGGCGGCGGCGGCGGCAGTGTCTTCGTCCCTGAAGCCCACCATGGCAGCCCCAGACTCTGTGCCAGCCGGGCCAGGAAAGACCTTTCCTGCTGCTGCTTTTGTAGGCCCTTCTCCTCGTCCACACCCTCTGCCACATCGATAATGGCTTCCTGGCTGAGGACGGCCAACGCCGAGGCGCCACCGGCCGCAGCCCCGGAGATGCCGCCGCCGCTCGCTTGGTCGAGAGGCGCGCTCGTCCGGACCACGTGCCGGGCCACCGACTGCGGCCGGCAGTCGCTGCTACTGATTCGACGGTGGCTGTCCTGGGTAGAAACCGTGCCCTGGCTGCCCTGGGTCGACAACAGTGTGGAGCCTTCAAATGGCCACTGGCTGGATGTTTGCAGGGTGCTGCCGTCGCGCGCGGCGGTGCCGGGACCACTTCCAGTGCCTGCTTCTGAGGGCACGCCAACCCCTGACAGCATCGTGGGCATTGTGGGCATCGTGGGCATTGTGTGGAGGGGCGGGATGGGGAACGCCGGGATGCTGCCCATTTTGCTGCTGCTGGCCTGGGTGTCGGTCACCGAGGGGGCCGGCGTGGACGTCAGGATGCTGTGGGCCTCTTTCGCGGCGTCTTCCGGCTGCGCGGCCGATTCTGGCTTTTCGCGACTGACCTCGCACGACAAGTCGGCGGCGGCGGCGGCGGTTGTGGCGGTGGCGGTGGCGGCGGCGGCCACAGCGACTGCGACAGTGGTTGGTGACACCACCGTCTCCTTCGCCGCTGTCATTGCCGGGGCTGCCGCCGGGGCTGCCGCCGGGGCTATTTGCTCTGCCTTCTTGGCCTCGGCGTGGCCATCGCGGCTCGTCGGAGCCGTCGTGTAGCCATTGCCGCCCAGCGTGTGCGTCGACGCCGTCGATACGGTCTCGGCCTGGTGGCCGCGGCCATCGCCGCCGCCCGGCTGTGGCCCAGAGATGTTACGCTGGCCGAGGTCGGTTGCGAGCTGTCGGCGCTGCCGGCGCTGGTGCTGCCGCCGCCTCCTGAAGCAGCAGAACAGAACGATGGCCACGGCTATCAGGAGCAGCAGAATGGGAATCAGCACGGCCAGCAGCACGGTGCGTGTGGAGACGTGCGCGGCGGCAGCGGAGGCGGTGGCAGTAGCCGACGCTGATGCCAATGGCGACGCTGACGCCGATGCCGATGCCGATACCGATGCCGACACCGACGCCGTGGGGGTTGTGCCGTTGCTGGGTGAAAGGATCTGCAGCACAAAGGTGCGCGTCTCGGTGGTGGAGGTGGTGGCGGAGTCCGAGGCGTTTTGCAGTGCCGCCGTCGCGGCTACGGACACGGATACGGATGCGGCGGTCTCGGCCACGGGCACGCTGCCGGACACCGTGAGTGCCTGCTTGTCAATGTGCACCCAGTCCTCGCGTGGCAGCGTCTGCACGGCCAGCGACACGTTGGCGGCCTGTGGCACGAGGTAGGGCCGCAGGTCCAGCGAGAAGGCGCTTCCACGCCGGACCTGCAGCGCGGGCAACGCCTTGGAGAAGACCCGGTCCTGGCCGTCTGTGTCGGCGCCGCCGCCGACAACGAGCTGCACGCTGACGTTGACCGAGTTGGCCAGCGCGTCGGCAAAATGGATACTGAAAGCGGCGTCTGCGTTTTTCAGGGCGGACAACGTTGACGAAGACGATGCCGACGCCGACGCCGACGGCGCCGACGGCGGCGTGCCGCTGAGCTCCCAGGTGCGGCTGTCAAAGACGACCCAGTCGGGGGCGGGAGCGCCGTCGGCGGCAATGGCGGCGGTCAGGTTGGCTGGGCCGGCGGGGCGGCCGTCGAGGCGGATGCCGCCGGCGCGAAAGCCGCTATAGGTGAAGCGACGGCCGGCTGTGACGTTGAGCACGAGCGCCGGCGAGGCGGCCGTCACCTCGTGGCGGCCGACAATGACGGAAAATGCCACGGCAGCCCCGGCAAAGCCGGCCACGTCCGACGCGATCAGCTGGAAGTCATATGTCTGCGGCAGCGTGTTGACCACTGGCGTCGTGCCGGAAAACGTGAGGGTCGCCGCGTCAAAGGTCATCCACGAAGGCAGCGGCGAGTTGTCGCCTGACACGCCGTAGTAGTGCAGCGCGCTGCTGCTGCTGCTGCTGCTGCCGCCCGAGCTGGCCGCGCTGAACGTGTCGGCCGCCAGCGCCACCCGGACGGCCTGCTCGGGATACGTCAACAGTGCCGACGGCGCCGAGTAGGGCAGGCCGGCGGCGGCCAGCTGCTGCGACAGCGGGATCCGCACCGCTGGCGCCGCCTCGCGCGACACCACCAGCGTCACGTTCATGATGACGGACCCGCCGTCACCGTCGGCCTCGGTAGCCACAAGGCCAAAGGGAACGCCAACCACGGCATCGTCGCCGTCCTCCGGGGGTGTCCCGTGCAACCAGCGCTGTGATGAGTCGAGCGAGAGCCAGTCGGGCGCGCTGTCCAAGGTGTATGTGAGCGCCGAGGCTGAAGACGATGTGAACGTATTTCTGGAAAAGACATAGGAAAACGGCTGGCCCTGCCGCGCCACCGGAGGCACCTGTGCGTTGATCGGGAAGCTGATGGCCGGCACCGCCTGTGCCAGCCGCACACAGGCTGCCCAGGCCGCAGCCCAGGCCAGCTTCCGGAAACCCGGCATCTGGAAGGGGAGAGAGAGGGGGGCGGGGGAAGAGAGAAAGAGAGAGAGAGAGAGAGAGAGAGAGAGAGAGAGAGAGAGCGGGAGCGAGAGAGCGGCAGGCGATTCTGGCCGCTCAAGGGCTCGACTGGATGAGGATACGAGCTTGGGTCGCCGTCTAGCACAGCATGCTGAAAGAAACAAAGTAATGGGACAGAAAGCAGGCCCGCAAAGCAAAACGACGCAAGAGCAGGTGAAGATGGAAATGGTGACAGAGAAGGAAGAGAAAAGACAGAAACAATAAAGACAATGGAAAGGATGGAAGAAAAGACGAAGACGGGACCGACGAGAAGAAAAGACGAGCCCAGCAACGGCTGGAGACTCATCAGGCTCCCTTGCTCATGATCGAGGTAGTAATCACATTCGCGAGGAAGAGAGGGGGCGACAAGAGATGAGAGTCAGGGCCGTGGTGGGTGCAGAGCAAAGAATGCAAAAAAGCCATGCGACTCCCAAAAAAAGAATCAAAAAGCACCAGCCAAAACGAGGGCAGAAGGGCCATGGCAGCCAAGATGGCGTCGAAAATTCAAACAACGCCCAGCCAAGGAGAGAGGGAGGCCGCTGAGGCATGCAGGAGGGATGAAAGCCTCTGAAACGGCGGAGCATCTCCGGCCGGGAGCTGTCTTTTTTTTTTCGCGTGCTGCCGTCCAAGCCGCCGCGGCCCTCTGCGGCCGGAACCTGCAGCCGCAGGCAGTGCAGCCCTGGCATGCGAATCTGCCCTCGTTTCAGCATCACGACAGGACGGGAAAGCCGCCAGAGCGAGGCCGAAACGGGCAAGCATTGGCGCGGAGGGAGGCGTGATTCGAGGGCGGCGGCGGCCCCTTTGGCCCTGTCGCGTCCCCTGTCGCGTCGGCCTTGATGCGTCACTGGATTGCAAAAAGCTCTTTACCGGCAAGCTTGCCGCCTGTCAAAGCAGCAAGAATGCAAAAAGAGAGAGGGTGAGAGTGGAAGTGCGCGGACCAGCATTCCAACCGCAAGTCAGGGAGGCAAAGAGCTATCAGCTCAACGGGCGAAAGGGGCGGGCAGGCGGGCTTTCCGTGCGTCGCTTTCCGTGCGTCGCGACTGCCTGCGTTGTGTCTGGAGTCCACAGAAAGCAAAGCCGTCCAAGGAAGGAGCTGCCGGTGGCTCCATCCTGAGCAACCGGGGAGATTGCTTGTGCTGTATTCATATTGTTTATGTCTCTTTTTTTTGGGCGCTCTTCGTTTTGACACCGCGAGAACCCCTGGCTGCTGAAGAATGCGTCTGAAGCGAGGGGGGGTCTGGGCCAAGGGAGCCCCATCTGTGGGCGCGGCGATACGCGTCGGCCAGCAATCATGGAACCAGGCTACTGGGACAGGGAGAAAAACGGCGGGGCAACATCTGCTCTCCCACCAACACCACACACAAGGTTGATCAAGATACAGCACAACGCGAAAGACGCGCGCTCGCGACAAGACCGCTCCGGCCGACGAATCGCGACGACAGCCCGAAAGGGAGGAGAGGAGCGTTGGAGGCTTCGAAAATCGCCGCCACAACAGCAACAGCAACGCAGCCCCCCCCCCCGCCCCCCGCCGCCGCCACCCATGAGCCGTCCGCCGTCCCCGCCGTCGTCGCCGGAGCTCAACCCGCTGGCCATTGGCGACCTCCACCGCGGCGAGGATGACGACGACGACGCCGGCGCCGGCGCCGGCGCCGCTGCCGCCGCAACCCTGGCGCCGCTGCCCGAGTACAAGGCCGCCGGCGAGCTCCAGCTGACGCTCGACGGGCTGCTGCAGCCGGCTGCGGCCTGTCTGCGGCTGCGCGAGGACGTGGCTGAAGGCTGTGGAGGCCAGACCTGGCCCGCCGGTATGGTGCTGGCGCGGCACCTGCTGCGGCACCGGCGCGCCGAGATGGCAGAAGCCCGCATGTACGTGGGGGTGGGGGGTTGAGGCGAGAGAAGAGAGGAGAGAGAAAAAAAGAGAAGAGGAGAGAAGAGAGAGAGGAGAGAAAAGAAAAGAGAAAGAGGGGGCTGGTAGTGAGGACGCGACGAGGACGAGAATGATGAGGAGGGATGAGGACAAAGAGGCATTCAGGCAGTGCTGACTGCCAGATTGGAGCTGGGAGCCGGCGGCGGGCTGGTCGGCCTGGCCGTGGCGCTGGCGTGCCGGCCGGCCGAGGCCGAGACCAGCCCGGTCCTCATCAGCGACCAGACACCCATGCTGGCGCTGATGCAGCACAACATTGCCCTCAACGGGCTCGACGGCCGCGCGCGCGCGTTCGTGCTCGACTGGGGCGCGCCGCTGCCGGCGGCGGTGCGGGCGCTGCGGCCCAACGTCGTGCTGGCGGCCGACTGCGTCTACTTTGAGCCCGCCTTCCCGCTGCTGCTGGCCACGCTGGCCGAGCTGCTGCAGCTCGCCGACCCCGACCCCGTCACCGTCTACTTCTGCTTCAAGAAGCGCCGCCGCGCCGACATGCACTTTCTCAAGCAGGCCCAGAAACGCTTCTGCCTCACCGAGCTGGCCGACCACGACCGGCCCGTCTTCAGCCGCCAGGGCCTCTTCCTCTTCGCCCTGACCCGCAAGCCACCAACGAGCCAGCACCCCGCCCGCCGCTCCCTGGAAGCGTGACCTCCTCGTCGCTCTCTGGAAGCGTGACGCTGCCCGGCCGCCTCCCTCTCCCACCCTCTAGCAACGCCTCGCGTTTGGCGAATGCGGCCATGCTGTGCCGTTTGTCCGGTCTACCTACGGCTCTTATCCGAACCAGCAAGACAGGAAATTGACATTCTTGCTGCCGCTGCGTGAGGCCGTCTCTTGGCTACGTATGGTTCATCGAGAGGTTCCGAAACGGGCAACGGAGACGCAGTCGTGGTTTTGTACGAGGTCAAGAAGCTTGTAGACCTGTCTAGCCGGCCTCGAATCACAGAGCAGCCGGTGAGCATGAGCAGGGTCTGGTAAGACCCTCTACTAGCAAAGCAGGCCTTGTCTTCCACGCACGGCCATGGATGCCAAAACGCCTGTGCAGCTGTCCAGTGATAAACGCCTCATACCATCACAGACCTTTTGCGTAGCTTTCCCATCTCGAGCTACCGTGGTCGTGGTGGGTGACCGTGGTGGCGTTCACAGCATCGTGGCACTGCTGGGACGAGATGTAGAACACATCCATGTTGCGCCCTCTTTCATTTGCCGATACATGGCTGTCTACAACTCTAGAGAAGGGGCGTCACAGCCACGAGAAAAGTGCCGTTGATCGGCAAGGCATCACTATCCCAGGTGTGGTGTCATGGTGCCTCCATGTTTGGTTGTGCTCGCACCGGGAGCGTTGATTCGTCTGTCTCATGAGTGAGCCCATGCTCACTGCGTGGCACGTGCCCAGGACATGCTGTAAACTGCCCTCAGCCGCAGAGGACAAACCCGTGCGTCCGAGCAAACAGCCTGGTGTGCAGTCGGCAAGGCGATCTAGGCTCGAACCAGACGTCCTTCAGATCCCAACGAAGGTGAGATTCCAACCAAGGTGAGATTCCGAATGCATCGAGGTCGGCGTGAATCGCCAGAGTCAAGGTGGCGTTCGACGCAAAGCCGGGCAAGTCTGTTGTATTCTACGGTGCCCTCCCTTGCCTTGTACATTCGACCATGTTTCTTTGTCGGTGTTCTACGTACAGTTCCATGGTCCATGGCTGGCTGTGATACTTGCCGAGGACGGACGGTACACATGTGTCCATGTACTCCTGGCGAGGCGCCGCTCCAAGAGACCAGGATGAGGTCCTTGGACAGGCTACAGCACGGATGCCGCGCTCTCGAGCCAAAATGGGGATTGGCAGTTTCGTTGGTGACGACAGACACATTCGCCGCTGAATGTATTTTTCTTTTCGCTTTTTTTTTTCTCTTTTTCTTGTTTTTTTTCAGATTTTTTCTTCATTCTGTTATCTTAGCCTCTCTTCTTTTGTTCTCTCTTCTTCTGACTCGCTGCTGTTCTACCCGTCTTCCGTAAAACGTGACATGTGTACAAGGATACGCGTACTGTCTCGCTCTCACGCATTGCCACAAAGTGCTTGCAGATGCTGAAACGAAAGGAAGGATGCGAGAGAGAAGGGCAAAGACAGCGGCAACCCCACTGCGGCAAATACCTGTCGGAGTAAGATACAGGCCTGCGAGTGCCGGCTCCGCTGCATCCACAGCGGTCGCATGCGCTACCAGGGACCGTTTCCTCAGCCTGCCACGATATCGGCGCGCAGCAGCGCCTCTGTGCCAGGCTTCTCGGCATCAGTCTTTGTTCTCGCAGCCGCGTCGCCACAGTGCCGAGCGGCACCGTCGATGTGTTACCGTCGGTCTACGTCGTAGAATCGGGTCGGCAATCCAATCGCGTCTTCGGCGTGGTAGGGGGTGGGAGGAGGTAAGAAAAAGAAAAGAAAAAAACTCGCAAGTACGGCCCAACTAACAGAATTTTCGTTAGTGGCTTCAGCGCATTGTTGCGTGGCTTTTCCCACTATGGCGCCAGCGCATCCAAGCAAAGCCTTGCATGCAGCGCGCAGGATGCCGTGTCGAGAAGCAGGGGGGGAGGGGGGGGAGAGAGATCGCCATGGGCATATTACATTCGTATGACATGAAAGTCCGGGACGTGGCCTCCATACTCCGTAGGCCTGTTCCCTGGGTTGCAGCGCCACGGCCCTATTATTTTTTTTACTCCATACTATTTTTTTATTACTCGACCACCGTACCTGAATCTCAGCGGGCAGGCAGGGACCATCTCGTGTAAAACCCTGCCGGGCCACACCCCCCCCCCCCTCCCCCCAAATTCCGATTGGCCCTGGCCAACCAGCTTACGCTAAACCCGATCCAGGTCCCCGCACAACTCCATGTTCTTTGTGCCTGGCTCTTTGTTCGTATTTTTTCCTTCTAGCGCGCTTTTTCTCGGGCTTGCGTGTTGGGGCTGACCGCAGCGGCCTTGCAGGCTGCAATGCAGCTGCGCCGTTCGACCCCTGAAACCCCTGGCGCCCTCCCTTCCTTCCCTCTCCCGCCTGTGGAACTCCGGTCGCTCTTGCCGGCTCCACATCCTCCTCGGCAGCGCCACTTTCTCTTTTTGACTCTTCGTCCAGACCAGTCCAGCCGGTTTTTGTCTTGTCGTTCTTTATCCTCTAGTCCGCTTTCGATTCGTTTATAGCTCGCTCTCCTCGATCGTTTCGCTCTCTCACTCTTTCCCTTCTCTCACACACTTCTTCTCTCTCTCACACACTCCCTCCTCTCACCAAACCCCCCACCACTTTCCTTCACCAGTCCATTCCTTTCCAGAGCAGGCTCACCTCGAACACTACGCACTCCTTTGCTGTCGAGTTTCTGCACTGCTTCTGACACAGCCTGACAGAGCCTTCTGTCTTTTCTGAAACGGCCCAAGCCAAGAACGTGTTTTTTTCACCCCGCTTCGTGCCCTTATCGTGACTTTTTTTTATTTTTCAGCTCAAACTCCTCCCGCCCACCATGAAGACCGCTGCTATGCTCTCTCTGCTGGCCTCGGCCGCTCTGGCCCAGCCTCACGGCCACGGCCACCAGCGTGCCCACGACAAGCGGGACGTGGCCAAGCGTGCCCTCAAGACCGAGTACACGACCTCGTGGGAGACGGTCTATGTGACCGAGTACTTCGACTACACCTCCACCGCCTGGGTCACCTCGGGTGTCCCGGTGGCCTCTGACGTCCCCGGCCAGTTCTTTGAGGGTGCTTCCAAGGTGGTGTCCACGACCACGACGGTTGCGGCTGCTGTCACCCCGACGACCACTTCGTCGACCTCGACTTCGACCTCTTCGACTTCGACCTCTTCGACTTCGACCTCGACTTCTTCGTCGTCCTCGACCTCGACCACGTCGACCTCGACGACCCCGGTTCCGACTCCGACCACCACTTCGACGTATGTCGCACCTGCTCCCACGACCACGTCGACGTCCGTCCCGCCTGTCCCGACCACGACGTCGACATCCACGCCCACTACGCCCACCACCACAAGCACCACGCCTGTGTACACGCCCACCACCCTTGTCACCGTGACCCCGTCTGTCGTGGCCACGCCCACCACGTCCACCACGGCCGAGGCGGCCAGCCCGACCACCACCACGGCTGCCGCCGCATCTGCCACCCAGACGGCCTCTTCTGACTCGTCCTCGAGCTCGTCTTCCAGCTCGTCCTCGGGCAAGGAGACCTTTTCTGGCGACATGACCTACTACACCATTGGCGAGGGCTCCTGCGGCGTGGACGACACCGGCCTGGACCTGTCCAGCCACATTGTGGCCATCAGCGCCGACCAGATGGGCGCCCTCTCCAACAGCAACCCCATGTGCGGCAAGACCATTACCATTTCCGCCAACGGCAAGACCACCACGGCCCTGGTCCACGACAAGTGCCCGGGCTGTGCTGCCGGCTCCATTGATGTCAGCGAGATTGTCTTTACCACCATCTTTGGCAGCACCGATCTCGGCCGCGGCGAGGTGACCTGGTGGTTCAACGACTAAGCAGGAGAAGTGTGTGCTTTCATTGTCTTTTTGCCGTGTGGTGCTTCGTGCTTCAAAATCTGAGCAGTTGACTCTGCTCTCTTCTTTTCTCTTGACATGGTGGCCCGGTTCTTTTAAATCGTGGCCACGCACTCACATTCTTTATGATTGTTTTTTTTTTTCATGCATTTTGGGCGGATGGGACAACATGAACGGCACATTACCAGCACAAGGACAAGCGTTGCGTGCGACGCTGCCTCGCTCGGCCGGTCGGCGTATCAAGGACACAGGGCTCCGATGAATCTCACGCACGCATTATATATCATTGGGACAAAAATCGTTTCGGTCGTTCTCGGTCTCATTTAGACTCTTGATTTTCCAACTCTCGTTCAATCTTTTTTTTCTTTTCTGTTTCATGCCATGATATGGCATATGGAGAGGTCGGCGGGATGGATTGCCTAGCAAACAGTCGTCCTGTCACCCCTCTTTTACTCTTCTTGTACATATCTTTACCCGTTGAGGCTCCACAGAGATCTTCTCTTAGCCTCCAAACAATTGATTTTGTCAAAACCACAAGCATGCCACGTGCTATCAATTTTGTCAAAACCAAGCATGCCACTTGCTGAGACGTCCGAGCTGACGAAATATAAATACTGGCTAGTTCGCGCAAGTAAAAAAATAACGAGAAGCCGACGTGGTGTATTTCTTTGTTCATCCGCGGTTCAATGTCAGCAGCGATTCAATGTACTTTTTCGTGTCCATGCCGATGCCCTGGGTCAGCCGGCTGGCCCCATCCGTCCAGCCGGCGGCGCCGCCCTCGTTGTTGGCGTTGTTGCTGCCGCCAGGAGCCGGAGCCGGAGCCGTAGCCGGAGACGCCGCTGCCGCTGCCGCTGCCGCTGCCGCTCTCCTGGTGGGCTCGCCTCTGCTGCCGCTGGTGCTGGGGCCGCCCAGGATACTGCCGAGGCCGAGATACGACATGCTGAGAGTGCGCATGGACGACAGCGACGCCGACGAGATCAGCGGCGACGACGGCAACGGCGGCGGCGACGACGGCGGCGGCACCAGCCCCGACACGGCCGATGCCGACCGGCTGTCGGCGTGGGTGCCGGCGCGCCGGATCAAGAAGATTTCCTTGCTGACGGCGTACTCGCCGCCGTGACCGGCGCCTCCCAAAGTGTCGTCGCTGCTGCTGTCGCTGGGACGCCGCCGCCGCCGGCGCCGCCGCGGCTGCCGCGGCGTTCCGGGCCCCGAGACGTCGTTTTCGTCCGCGTCCGCGTCTTCGTCCGCGTCTTCGTCCTCCTCCTCTTCTTCCAGGACCGGCGCAGACGCCGACGCCGATGCCGACGCCGGCGCCGCCTCCACGATGCGGTTCCACACAATCCACCAGCCGCGGCTGGTCTTGCACGTGCGCTCGCGCTCGGCGCCGTTGGCCCGCGTGGCCGCGTACATGTGGAGCAGCTGCATGTGCGTGTGGAGCGCCTCGGCGCGCGGCCAGGGCACCGCCGGCGGCCTCTGCTGCTTCTGATGGTGCCTATCCCGCGGCTTCTTGGCGTCGCGTGGTGGTGGCGGCGGCGGCGGCGGCGGCGGCATCACGGCCGCACCCGCCGGCTCCGGGATATTGGGCATCGTCGAGAGGATCGTCATGGCCCGCGGGTCCCAGACGAGGTCGTAGAGGCCGCCTCCTCCGATCAGCCTCCTGTCCGCCGGCCGGTAGGCCGTCGAGTGGAGCAGCGCCTTGTGCAGCATCGAGACCTGGCTGCTGATGAGGGCCTGCCGCTTGGCGTCGGCCTCGGGCGTCGCCGCCGGGTCGAGTCGGAAGAGGAACGTGCACAGAAACGGCCGCTGCGCGTAGACCACCACCCGCAGCTTCTCGCCGGCCGCCCGTGGTGGCTCCGCGTGCGCGGCGGCCACCGCCGAAGCGTCTTGGACGACCGACTTGCCCTTGCCGCCGTCACCGGGTGTCGGCTGCTCCGACCGGCTCGTGCTCCTTGTCTTGCTGGCACCAACAGCTTCTGCTGCTGCTGCTGCTGCTGCTGCTGCTGATGCTGCCAGCTCCACCACAACCGTTCTAGCAGCGTCTTTTTGCCGTTGCGCGGCATCCCGCTCAGAAGAGTCAGGCGACGAGGCGGCTGCTTCTCCGGCTAGAGGAGCACCGGCGACGCCTTCGCTGCCGGCGTTGCCAGATCGCAGGTCTGTCTCCGGAACCAGCCCGATCAGAAACCGGCCGGCAGGACTGCTGCGTCGCCTCCGCGGCGGGGGCTGTGGCGACTGGGACCGGCTCGTCTGCTCGTCCGTCGTGTCGCTGCTCTTTTTCCGAGGGCTTTCCCGACCAGCGTTGTCGTGGCTTCCACCGACACCGCCGGCAGCTTCTCCTCCTCCTCCTCCTCTTCCTCCTCCGCCTCCTCTTCCTCCTCCTCCTCCCCCAGCTTCCTCCCCCCTCTCTCGTCCCCCAGCTTCCTCCCCCCCTCCTCCTCCCACCCCTCCCAAAGTCCAGTACGTGCCGTATCCGAGCTTCATAATCGACATGTACCTGTCCATGGCACCGCTGTTGCTGGCATCCGGAGAAGAGGCTACATCGGTAATGGCAGAGCGAGCCGGCGAGCTGGAGGCTGCAGGGGACGCCGGAGCGCCTGTGGTGGCGGCTGCCGTCCGCGGCTTCGCTCTTCTGGCAAGCTGTGTCACGGGTGGCGGCGGCAGCAGCGGCGGCGGAGAGCCTACCGGAGAAGCTGCCTGCCAGTCCTGTGTCAGCCGTGCCGCTGGTGTTTGTATTGGTTTTGATGCCTGCGTTTGTAGCTTCGTCTGCGGCGGCGGCGGCGACGGCTGCTGCTGCTGCTGCTGCGCCGGTGGTGGTGGCAGCTCCGAGATGCTGCCCATGGCCGGCGCCGCCGACGCCCTTCTGCGCCGCCGAGAGAGCCGCAATGCCGACGGGGTTGGTGGCGGTGCCGACGGGTTGATAGAGACGCCATAGGCGTCACGGCCCCAGCTGTACACCTCCTCCATCCAGTAGGTCACGTTGCGCAGAGACGGCCGTGACAGGGCGCCGACGCCGAGAAAGACCGCGCCGTCTTCGGCACCGAGCCCGCTGCCGGTGCCCAGCCAGCCGTGCGTGCTGCTGTTATCTTGGCCTCTGTCTTTGCCTGCGCCGCCGCTGTTGTCGTCGACGTCGTCGTCGTCGCCGCCGCCGCCGCCAAACTTGCACACGACCATGTCCACGAGCCCGTCTGTCTGCTCCACCAGGGCTTCCAGCACCTCGCGCTCGCCGCTGCCGCGGTCCTCCTCGCCCACGCCCATGCCCAGCTCGCCCGAGGCGGCCAGCCGCAGCCCGGGCAGCACATCGCGCACCGGGTTGCCGTGCAGCTGGACGGACCACGAGGACAGAAACACGTCCCAGTAGCGCGCCAGCAGCCGCGTGAAGCGCGCCCGGGGCCCTGTGCGGCGGAACAGCGCTTCCAGCGACACGTCGTGGTGCAGCAGAAAGACGGCGTGGGCACGCAGCAGGTCCTGGAGCAGCAGCTCGGCCGGTTTGACCTCGCGCGACGAGTACTCCACGGCGGGCGCCGCCGCGGCAGACGCCCCGGCCGCTGGCAGAGGAAGCTGTGTGAGCGCAATCGACTGGAAAGAAAACAAGTCCGGATTAGCAAAATGAGCGCCGCGCTGCAAAAGGGGGGAGCAAAATGGGCGCCGCGCTGCAAAAGGGGGGAAGAAACAGGCTCAGACGCACCGCCAGGATCCACCAGCCCGGCTCCAGCTCGTGCAGCAGGACGCGCGCCTTCTCGGTGTCAATCGTGTCGACCGGCTGGCCGCCCGAGAAGCTCTTGCCAAACTCGACCATGCCCTGCGCCAGGCCAATCTGCCGCAGCCGCTCATTGTGGCGCTCGTGCTCGGCGGCGTCCTCGCCCGGCCCCGACGCCGACGCTGACGCCGCCGCCGCCGCCGCCGCCGCAGCGCCACCGCTTCCACCGCTTCCACCGCTTCCACTGTTGCGGCGCAGGTGACGGTACGGCTGACGACGCGTGCTGTCCGGGCCACCAGACACCGGCCCCGGCCCGTCGCCGCCCGGGCCCGCGCCGATCGGCCCGGATGCATAGTACACAATCTGGTCGTCCATCGTCTCGTCTGTCGTGCCGAGGCTTGGGTTGTAAATGGCCAGGAAGCCGAGCTGCGCAGGCACAACGGCCGGCACGCCACCACGGCCCCCGGGCGGCACGGCGGCCGGGCCGGAGACGGAACCCGACCGGGCCATTTTGGACTTTCGACGTCAAAAACGAAACAGAAAGCGTACGCGTGTCGGTCGCAAGAAAGAAAGCAGGGTCCGCTGGTCGCTCGTCGTGTGCTAGAGCAGAGCCGCGCATGCCTCGCCCGAGCTGTCTGGTCTCATGTCATGTCGGGAGCGGCAGAGGCTGGCGGTCAGAGTGCGTCGTGTGCATGTGGAAGCAATGCCGCGTGGCTGCTCTGTACGGAGTAAATACATGCCCAAGATACAGTGGGGTGCTTACTCAGCAGCGCATCGTCATTCGGTCACGACTTGCAAGATGAAGCATTCTAACTGTATCTCACACGGTCAACCGTTCACGGTCGATTTACAATGTCCAGAATCCGGATCAAAGTAGAAAGGAAAGCACCATTGCAGTAGTAGCAGGCATAGAGCTATCAAGGTGGCGAGCAGAGAGCTATCAAGCTGCACTTTTTCACCGATACGAAGCAGCACAGCTCTGCTGCCGAAAGAAATATTGAGAATCCAAGTTGCAACGCGAATTGGAACAAACTAGACAGAAACGTCATTGACTCGTAAATGCTGCCTCATGCGCTGGAACGCCTCCCGTCCTGCGCGGAGCCGCAGCCTCACCTGAACGCTCGCGAGGCTCGCTGATCCCAAACCCACCCATTCTGTCCGCCCTTCCTCCTTCACTCATGCCCTCTGTCGTCTCGGTCGTCGTCCTTTGAACCCTTCATCTGCCAGGAATCATCCATGGTTGTTATACAATTCGTGCGTCGTCTGCCCCCCCTGGCGGCCCCGTAACGCCTTCAGACCCAAATAAAAAGTGGATATAATAGGAAAGTGGGAATGCAAACAGAAAAAGGGCAGCAAAAAAAAACTTCCCCCTCTACCACCTCTTCACCTCTTCGCCTCTTCACCTCTTCGCCTCTTCACCTCTTCGCCTCTTCACCTCTTCGCCTCTTCCCAACTTACTCCATATCCATGCGCGCAGCCATGTCCTCACTCATGGCTCGCACAGGCCCTTTCCGCACGTCGTTGCCGCTCTTGAGTCGCGCTGCATCGTCGCCGCCGCCGCCGCCGCCGCCGCCGTTGCTGTCTTCGGCCTCATCCTCGTCGCCGTCTTCCTCCTCTTCTTCCTCCTCAATGGAGCTGTCGTCCATGGCAAAGTCGTCGTCCTCGAGATAGTCGCCGTTTCCGCCGCTAAAGTAGTCGTCAACATCGCTGTCGTCCTCGCGGCTCCATAGCAAGACGTCGGCCATGTCCTCATCATCGTCCGGAATCACGAGCCGTTCCGCAAACTGATCGCCCAGCCAGTATCGTGCGCGCTTCGTGGCGCCCGTCTGGCTGTCCGGCTGGATGGCGAGGCCGGACCGCTTGGTCGCCGACGAGGAGAGCAGTTGGCCGGCGCTGCTTCGGCTGCCGTGATGGTCGCCGCTGCCGCTCTTGATAATGCGCCCGTCGATCACGGACGAGGTGAGGCCGCCGCTGCTGCGCCGGAGGCGACCCAGGGCGGAGCCGTAGGCATGGGGCAGGCGGCGATGGTGCAGCTGTGGGCTGTGGCTCAGGACGGGTACGCCGCGCACGTAGAGGTAGGCGACCCGCTTGAGAGTCTTGCTGAAGAAGAAGTAGTGCATGGCCCAGATGGCGCCGTCCTCCTCGTCAAAGGGGTTGTCGATCGGCTGGTAGGAGAAGACGTTGCAGTCTTGCAGGTGCATTTCCTTGTCGATAAACGCCCACATCTGCGGGCCCCAGAGCGGCGACACCGACGAGGACACGTCGACGGCCGCACCTCCGCCGCCGCCGCCGCCGCCACCACCGCCACCACCACCGCCGCCGCCGCCGAGAGAGCAGCCGCTGCCGAGCACGCCGTCGAGGGCGATGGAGCTGGGGCGCACGGTGCTCAGGGTGTTGTCAATGGTGCTCATGACCTTGCGCAGGTTGCGCTCGCGGCGGAAGTCGGCCGGCCGCAAGACGTGAGAGAAGTCGTAGTCGGGGTGCGACGCGTTGAGCGTGGCGATCAGGTAGGCAAAGGTGCGGCGGCTGGAGATCTCGGCGAGGTTGCCAAACGGACTGGACCGGGACAGGTTGTGGCTGGCGGCCAGCTCCTCGCGCTGGGGCGGGCTGAGGCTGGCGCCGAGCTTGAGCAGCGCCGCGTGCTGCGACTCCAGCGACTTGTCAATGTTCTTGTACAGTTTCTTGTCGGAGCCGGCGGCTTTGGTGGTGTACAGATCGCAGCCGCCCGAGACGCGGCAGTCGGACGTCTCAAAGTTCAGGGCGCTGGTGACGACGTCAAAGTCGCGCAGAGGGAGAAACTGTATGCAGCCAAAAGCAGCAGCGGGGAAAAAAGCATTTAGCAGAGCACGACACGGCAGAGAGGCGGCAGATAAAACAAGGGCGATGCGACGGGCGGGCTCTGTCGCGAAACAAAGGCCCAGGCCCGCCCGCTCGCAATGGCGGTGAGTCCCAAAACACACACCTTCATCGTGCCGGATCGGGAAGCAGGCGCTTCTCATCAAACAGCGATAACACCGGCGTGGCAATGATGCAAAGCGACGAGAAGAAGGAACCGCACAGGGACGGGCAGAGGTGAGTGGCGACGTCAGCTCAGGGTCAGCTTCGGGATCCGAAAAGTCGACTGCCGGATCGAGAAGACCCGATGCGACAGATCAGATGCGACGGGATCGACTGCGAATCGATACGGAGCGATAACTACTGCCAAGCAGCCGCAAAAGTGCGCAGGCGACAAAAGTGTCGGGCAGTAGTGAACCCGCGGCGACGATAAATCGTGGCTGGCTGCCCGCAGAATCGGGCAGCGTGAGATGGCGATGGCGTGGATTGCGGTTGGCCGAGTTGGGCGTCGGCTGCGTTGGGCCGATCAAGGCTGTGGCTGGCTGCACGTGGTGACGAATAAGACGGGATGTTTGACCGAACAGGTAGGTGCAGAGAGACAGACCACTGACAGCAGGAAAGAGAGAGGGGCTGAGACAAGGGTAAGGTTGGGGGGGGAGAAGAGGGCGCAGAGCAACTGTTGTGTCGCAAGGACGAAGAGGGTAAGAAGAAACAAACAACGCCGGCAGTCGCGAGTGACCACGTAATTAGACTGATGCGAACGAAGGAAGGCGCGCTGGGGGGGGGGGGGAGTAAGGGACACACAAAGGGCGAACCTACGGGACAAAGGAAGGCCGGCCTGCTGCGGTGAGCTCAGCAGCACGAGGCGAGCAAGGAGCAGCGCGCCGATAGCCGGCGTCGAACCACCGCAGCCCGGCACTCGTAGTTTATCTGGCGGTGTGTGTACATGGCACGAGAGAGATACCAGCCCAGGCGCCGCAACCAGCGTGTGGGCCCAGGTACCCTTTGGGCGCTTTTACTTATCTTGGCAGTGGGCCAATCACAGCACGAGATCGGCCGATAGCGAATGGGATGGCGTCCATCTGCCACGAGAGCTCAGCTTGGGATTCTCCTGGCTGCTTTCTATGCATGCTGTAACCCGTAAAACGCCCAGCCCGATTAACGCCTGCCTATCCATCTCTCTCTGCCGGTTCCCCCTGACCGGCTCCGCGCCGCGCTCCATGGCCGCCATGCGTCCTTTTACAGTGCCAGCACCGCCGGCACTGTGCATGTTGTTCATATATAGCCATTCTGCTTCAGAACATGCGCAATCTGATCCGTTTCCTGGCGGCAAGGATGCCCGTGTTAGCAACCGTGGACGTTGCGCAGCGGCCAGAGCAGGTTTCGCAATGCAGGGCAGAGGACGCATGAGAGAGCGCGAGCGCCCAGCCGTGGCGTCGTCCTCCATCTACATGATCTTTGTGATTTCGTCCTCGACCTGCAGAGAAAGAAAGGGAATGGGGTCAGTGAGAAGAGAGACAAAAGACAGAATGAGGCGGGGGTCAGTGAGAAGAGAGACAAAAGACAGAATGAGGCGGCACTCTAGTGTGCTGTGGTCACCAGCGGCGGGAAGAAAGCACGCAAAAAAAAGGAAAAAAAACAAGAAAAAAAAAACAAGAAAAGCCGCAGCGGCGCTCACCTCCATGTCCTCGAGCGAGTCCTGCTGGCCGATGCACCGCAGCACGTTCTTCTTGCTGCTCTCCTGCAGCTCGCCGGCCAGCAGCAGCTCGTCCAGGATGTAGTAGGCCTTGGTGAAGGAGAAGATGATGTCGAGCTCGCAGACGTTGCCGTAGTACTTGTCCATCTGCTCGACGTAGCGGTGGATGATCTCGAGCGTGATCAGCTCGTTGTCGTCGGACGAGCAGCCGGCAATGAAGAAGAGCGAGGCGTAGCGGCGGTAGACAATCTTGGTGTCTGCAAGGAGGTGTTAGTCTTGGGGAGGGGGGGGGGGGAAAGGGCGCCTCTCTCAAACGCACCCTTGTATTCGAGAAAGTTGCACATGCGCGTGCGGCGCGCCAGGACGAGCTGCGTGACATCCTTGACAATCTTGGCCTTGTCCTTGGGCGAGAGCGTGGTGAACCACTTGGCGAGGCGCTGGCGGAAAAGGAAAAGAAAAAAGAAGAGACGGTGAGCAGGCCGTGCGGCGGAACAAGAGCGGGCGGCGGGGAGAGAGAGGACAGAACTAACCACTTTGCCTTGCCGGGAGAGCAGGATGAGGTAGCTGTGCCCGGCCCGGATCGTCAGTCTTTTCTGAACAGCAGTAGCGCAAATGGCAGCAAAAGATCGGGATGCCGACCGAGGAGAGAAATGCTCACTTGATCGCCATGGTGCTGGGATGGCGGCAAAAGGAGAAAGGCGGCAGCACACCAGTCGAAGGAAAAGCTGCCTCGGCCCGCTCGAGGCGTCGTATTGTTTCGTGGGTAGGATTTGAGGGGGGGGGGGGGGGGAGGGGAGCGCAAAGCCGTTGGTATGCAGTTCGAGGGTCTGCGTCTCTTGCGTTGTTGGCCCTTTTTCCCTGGGCCGGCTCCCAAATTACCACACGAGTCTCCGCAGTATGACTACGCATGGCCAATGCGGCGGCGGCGGCGGCATGGGCCAGTAAAATCGCGGCGCCAAAAGGTAAGAGGTGTGGCTGCGGGTTATAGCGGGGTAAAGCGCTGAAGCCGATGAATCTCAGTGGCCGAAGAGGGGCAACTGCCAGGAGTTGGAGCCACGAGTTGGAACACACCAGGAGATCCTCCATGCGCTAGCTGTCGTTCTCGAGAGCCTCTATATGAGTAAGAAAAAAAGGCAGGCCTGTAAGATACGTCGAGATAAGCCTGCCGGCGGCGCTTCGGCTTTCCCATATTTTTCCTCTACCCCTCTGTCTATTATTAATCCATCTGGCGCATGTATACACACACATAAATATATATATATCTGATCTACCGTGTGATTATTGTAAAGCAGGCCGTTACCGTTAGTTCGTGCTAGATCCGGGTTGGCTCTGCGCTTCCAGATTTTCTCCGTGGAGCAAAAGGCCCCCCCTCCCGGCCGTCAACCTTTTCAGCCGGTCAACTCTTCTGCTTGCCCATTGACGCAAGGCCACTTTCCCGACAGAAGAGCAGGGCGTCGGCTCTGTTTTTCGTCCTTTGCCAGGATGACCAGATTAATCCTCAGCACGGGGTAGCCCCCCCCCCCTCCCTCCCTCCCCCCTTCCCCCCAATCAAAAATGCTGATAAATCGGTGGGAAAAAGCCTGCTGACCTTTGTACAGGAACATTGTGTCGGGCGGCCCGTCGATTGTCCGCAAGCCGGGTGCCTACCGGTCGAACCTGGAGCTGACCAACTCGCTGCGCAGCCACTTTTTGGAAGCGCAGCAAGCGGACGAGGACGAGGACGAGGACGAGGACGAGGGCGGCAGCACCGGCGCGGCGAATGGGCATGCAAACGGGCAAACTAACGGGCATGCCAACGGGCATGCCAACGGCAGCAGCGCAAACGGAGTCTCACACAGCAGCAGCAGCAGCAGCAGCAGCCGGCGGCCGCCACTGGAGGCCTGGACCCAGCGCGAGGGGTCGGTGCTCTATGTGCCGCGGCTCGACCGGGGGACGGCGGCGACAGCGGCGGCGGCAGCAGAGCGGGGCGCGGGCGGGCTGCAGGAGGAGGCGGCGCAGTACGAGACGACGGTGAAGCTCTTTTTCCTGCCGCAGGCGTCGGGGGCGGCGGCGGCGCGGGAGCGGTTCGTGGAGGAGGCGCTGGGGCTGGTGTTCCGGGAGCTGGGGGTGAGCAGCGTGGACCTGCTGGTGCTGTCTTTCCCGGGCATGTTTTTCGGCGGCGACTGCGCGTGGGAGGCGGACCGGGCGAACGCGCGGCAGGGCGACGACGCGGAGGAGGCGGCGACGTGGGCGATTGCGGAGGCGCTGCAGGCGAGCGGGCGGGTGCGGCGGCTGGGGGTGGCCGAGTTTGGCAGCGAGAAGCTGGCGCGGTTCCTGGCGCGGCCGGCGCTGCGGGTCAAGCCGGCGGTGGACCAGATCAACATCCGCGACTGCTGCAACGTGCCGCCGCCGCTGGCCGCGCTGGCCCGCGAGCAGGGCATCGACCTGCTGGTGCACACGGACTGCACCGACGTGCTGCCGCCGGGGACGCTGCGCGAGCTGCTGGGGCCGGGGCCGCAGGGCGTGGGCGTGCTGGCCGACGCGGACGGGGCCGGGGCCGGGGCCGGGGCCGGAGCGCTGCGCGGCGACCTCACGCCAGAGTGGGTGGTTAAGTACACGGCCGTGGTGCGCGACCGCGGCGTGATCGAGAACAAGGGTTACTTTGCGGCGGCCGAGGTTCACGACGGTTGAAGAAGAGGGGTGATTAGCGAGACGCTTTCTTGTCCGACTTGCATCAGCGTTGATGTCCACACGCAGACACTCAAAACATTGGATGACTACTATCGTATGTACATTCGATCCGAGCGAGGACCCGATCCGAGTGAGGACCCGATCCGAGCGAGGACCCTATCCCAGCATGCTGCGCTTGCGGCCGCGCATGCGCACGTCCTCGAGCTTCTTCAGGACGGGCGCGGTGTGTTTGTAGGCGGCGCGGTAGGCGGCAATGACCTCGCCAAAGAGGTGTTCGGCGCGCGGGTGGGTGCTGCCAAAGGCGCGCTCCAGCACGTAGAGGTCGACGGCGCGGTCCTCGTCAGAGGTGCTCTGGCTGGCGAGGCCAAAGTCGATGAGGACGACGTCGCCGTCGAGGGTGGTCGTCGGGGCGGAGCCGGCCGGGGCCGGGGCGGGAGCCGGGGCGGGAGCCGGGGCCGGGGCCGAGACCGAGGCCGAGACCGGGGCCGGGGCCGGCAGCCGCAGCATGAGGTTGCTCGTGGTCAGGTCGCCGTGCACGATGCCGACGCGGTGCAGGCTGCCGACGGCAGCGCCGATGCGGTGTAGGAGCGACAAGATGGCGGGGTCGGTATCGAGGGCAGACACGTCCGGCGGCGGCGGCGGCGCCGGCGCCGCTGCCGCCTTGGCCGGGTAATGCTCGTCCAGCCAGGCATTCAGGCGGGCGCGCACCGGCCCGCCGTCGATCCACTCTGTCAGCAGGCTGCCGCCGCCGCCGCCGCTGCCGCCGCTGCCGCCGCCGCTGCCGCCGCCGGCCAGGGCGTCTGCTGAGCTGTCGGCAGCGGCACGTTTCTGGTCCTCCATCATGTCGACGGCATACAGCGCCGGCACCGGGACGCCCTCGCGGCGGCAGCGGTGCAGGATGCGGGCCTCGGCGAGGATGCGCTGGCGGGTCAGGCGGGCATCGAGAACGGGGTGGCGCCAGGCCTTGGGGGGCCGGAACTTGAGGGCGCAGGGCCGGTCCGGGGTCAGGTAGGTGGTGCGGTAGAGGCGGGCCTCGGCGCCCTGGGCCACCAGCTCGGGCGGGCTCGACGAGGGGTATGTGAGGATCCGGGGCAGCCGCACCGGGTCGGCCATGGCGATCGTCGGATTGTCGGGTTCCAGGGGGGAGGGGGGGGGGGGGCAGCGGTGAAAATGCAACACAATATGCAGAGTACAAACTACGAGATGACGGAGAGGTGGGGTTTGCGAGCTCCACATGGCGGCTCCTCAACCTCGTCTCTCGGTAATCAATGTAATATCCAAAAAAAAAAACGACTCCTCTTTGCTCTTTGCGGTGAGCTAATATTGTGGTTTTTTTGTGGGATGCAGGGCAGATGCAGGGCAGGATGCACAGCAGAGAGGGCCCCGGAAGCCCGCCCGCATGACGCGCCGAGATGACGGCTAGCATCTGGGCTGCAGGTGTGCCGCCGGAGCCGTGGAGCCCGTACGGAGTAGCAGAGGATCGGTCACTGACAAGCGAATATAGGCGGCTACAGCCACTGTAACAAGATTCGCCAGTCAGTATGCTCTCAATGTGCTCAGCTGACCATTTGGGCTTTCCATCGTGCCTGCCTTCTAGCGTCCCCAACGCCCGCTGCAGGTCCACCTGTGCGACGGTTCCTGCAGCCCACAGGGGCGTCATTTCGGGAAAGCACGACTTTTCACGGCGGCGCGCGGCCCAACAGGCCAGAAGTGGGGAGACTGTGAGTGGTTGCTGAGACGTTCTCGCTGATTCGCCCTCGCTGAGACGCCTCGCTGAGACGTTCTCGCTGGTTCGCCCTCGCTGACTCGCCCTCGCTGGGCCGTGGCTGGCGCTGACGCCCTGCTCTTTCGTCGAGGCTCGCCGTGTGTGCGCCCGCTATAAAATACCGTTATAGCGCCTCCAGCGTGCCTAGCGCCACCTGCCCGCCGCCGCCACCACCGCAGCCGCCGCCGCCGCCGCCGCCGCCACACCACCACCACCACCACCACCACCACTACCACCACTACCACTACCACTACCCTCCCTCTCTGTCTCTTGCCTATTTGGCTTTTTTGCATCCTGCATTTTGGCTCTTTTTTCTGTCCCTTTTTTGTCATTCTGCCCGACGCTCACCACTCTTTGACGCCGCATCTCCACCCGCCCGCCTGCGATCTTTTACGATTCTGCCGCCCGCCTCTGTCGTCATTGAGCACCTCTGTCGTCATTGATATAGCCGCCGCCGCTGCCGCTGCCCTTGCCGCCGTGGCCGCCGCCAGCGCCATTGCCGCCCCGGCGTCGCCATGACGGACTCGGCGACGCGCCAGTGGACGCTGGTGCTTGTGCTGACGGCCCTGTTACTGTCGCTGGTGGTGCTGGCGCAGATCCTGACGCGCTACGGCGCTGCGTACTGGGCAGCGCCGCGCGAGATGGCTGCGCTGCTGGACTCGGCAGACTCGTCGCTGCAGGAGAACGAGAGCTACGACCGGGATGTGGCCCGGCTGGCGCGCCGCGACGACAAGGTGCGCCTGAGCCTGCTGCTGCGGGAGATTCAGCGTGCGGGCGACGACCTGCGCGAGGACCTGAACGCGGTGCTGGTCGGTGGTGGTGGTGGTGGTGGTGGTGGTGGTGGCGACGGCGGTTCCGGGCCCGAATCCGGAGCCGGAGCCGGAGCCGAGGCCGGCCTTTCGGGGGCCACCGCCAACCTCTCCAGCCATCTCGACCGCAGCACGCTCCGCCACCGCCGGCACGCGAGCGCCAGCGCCAGCGCCAGCGTGTCGCCGCGGCTCAAGATGTCGGCGCGCTTTCTCTGGGCGGCCAAGCGCGCGCGGCTCGAGGAGCGCCTGCGCCGCCTCGACGTGCTGCGCATGCGCTTCCTCGTCGTCTACATGAGCATCGTGGCCGCCTCGGCCACGGCCGCCGCCGAAAAGGTGGAAAAGTCGGCGCTGGCCAGCGCCGCCGCACCGGCGTCGCCGCCCGTCTCGCCGCGAGACCCCGAAAAGCACGCCGCCGCCATCGCCGAAGCGCTGCGCAACGGCTCCGGCTCCGGCTCCGGCTCCGGCACCAGCTACGACGGCGCCGACGTCTTTCCCGCCACGCCGCTGCCCACGCCGCCGCGGTGGCCCGGGTCTCCGCGCACCCCCCGGCTCGGCTCTTCCGCCGCCGCCGGCGCCGCCGCCGATGCCCCCGACTCCGACCCCGACGCCCGGGCACGGCCCCTCCCGCCGCCGCTCCGGCCCAACTCGCTGCTCCCGGCCCTGCCCGGCCTCCCCGAGGGCCTGCTCGAAAGCATCCGCCGCAAACCGCCGCTGCGCCGCGTCTCCACGCGCCCGCCCACGCCCCCCAACGCCTCCTCGCCCGAGGGCCACCACCGCGCCGGCTGGATGGGCGTCGTGCAGGAGCTCCAGCGCTCGCCTCTGCTGCACAAACGCCACACCTCTGTCGAGCCGCCCCGGCGCTCGGCCACCGCGTCATGACACGCGGCGCTCTTCTCTTCCTCACACGGGGCGCTGCCTTTTTCCCCTACAAACTCTACCAAAAACGCTCTCCTTGTCTCTTCTAATGGCTGTCTCTTCCAACGGCTGTCTCTTCTAATGGCTGTCTACGACTTCACGACACGGCTTCTCATCTCTCTCTTAATGACCCGGGGACGACGAGAAATGACTTGAGCCCGCAGACGACAAAGATAATCATGTTACAATCGGCGTTTGGTCTCTGCATCCCGGCTTTTTATTACTACTATCTATTCTACGACTGGCACCAAAGCCTTGCCGCGGCCCTGCATCTCGAGCTGGCCAGGGAGGCTCTCCCCTTTCCTCTGCTTTTATTTGACGTGGCACGGTATGATGACTGGTGGATTGGGTCCCGATAAGGTTGCTTTCTTGGATGGGATGTTGTGTTTGGTTGTGACGCACGCGTTGTGTGCCAACATCTTTCGTTTTCTTTTTCTTTCCCTCTGTCGAGGAGGGCGCCGTCACTGCACAGGAAGATACCCGTTTTTCTTACTCATTTTCTTCCCCCCCCCCCCCCCCCCCTCGTCCTCACCTCGTTCTTGCACGATATACCTCATGACTGCATACTCGAGCCGCTTCATCCCAGGCCGAGCTCCACGCCCACGCATGTATCTTACGCTTAATATTCATAATGACTATAACCTTGGACCGCGTGCTGCCTACAGCCTTACGCTGGACCGCGTGCTGCTGGAGTCTACAGCCTTATGCATGGACCGCGTCGGGCCCCGTCCCGTTCCGCTCGCCCACTGCGCCGTTGTTAGCAAAGGACCCTGTCCGGGAAAGGAAGAGGCACCACGTACCGTCCAGAGCCACGAGGAAGCGGCTGACGCAGTTGTAGGCGGCCACCTGGTTTCGGCAGCTGGTTAGTACCGACGGCTCAAGACACACACAACACAGACAGCGACCCAGGCACGGCAGACGCACCACGGCCGTCAGCTCGACCACCTGGCGGTCGTCAAACAGCGTCTTGAGGCGTGCAAACGTGGCGTCGGACACCTCGACGTTGCGCGTCATCTCGTCGGCGTACACCAGCACGGCCCACTGCGTGCGGGTGAGGCCGTCGACGACGCCGGCGGCGGCCTCCGAGCCGGCCAGCTCGGCCAGCTCGGCCTCGGGAAACACGGGCGCGCCGGCACGCTGCAGCGTGGCCATGCCGGCGGCCGACACGCCGGCCGCGGCCGCCAGGGGCGCGTGGTGGCCCCATTCGTACCAGGCGCGGTTGACGACGGCGACGCGGCTGACGGCGAGCTCGCGCAGGTCGGCCGCCAGCGAGGGCGTGCGCGTGCGGATGGCGCCGAGGAAGGCGTTCCAGCCGTCGGCGACGGGCGGCGCGTGCAGCAGCGCCAGGTCGAGCGGCTGCAGCGGCCGCGGCGCCCGGCGCGCCGCGATGCGCTCGACAATGGCGGCCTCGGCGGGGTCGGCCAGGTCCGGCGGGTTGGGAGTGTATGGCAGGCGCATGGTGGAAAGAAGACAGAAGGGTGGCGTAAAGAAAGAAAGACAGAAAGACAGAAAGAGAGGAGAGGAAGACAGAAGAGAGGGGAAGAATACAAAAGAGAAAATAAGAATACTGGAAGAACGAGGCTGCACAACGCAACACGGAGCTGCCGGAGGATAGTGATCCCCAGACCCGGCCGACCCGGCCTACTTGCCGCTCCCCCTCACCGTGGCGCCAGCGGCTATGCAGCCGATCTTCGGCTGTTAGTGCGCTTCCCCACTGACCCCTACGCTTTTTTGCAATCGGCGTCGCAGTCCCCCAAAACAGAGAAGGCAAAATCTCAAAAGGGTAGATGGAATCTGCTCGAAAGAATTGCTTGTGCATCCAGAAATATCCCAAAATACTGCATATGCAAGCCACAATGACAGCACCAAGACAATGAGTATTACGCCTCGTGACGCCTGTGCTTTTCCCGCGCCTTCCGTAGCCTCAAAAGATCCCCAAAGCCTCCTAACCAAGATAACGACCAAAAATAAAAAGAGAAACGAAAAAAGAAGAGAAACGAGAAAAAAAAGAAAAGAAAAAGATTAAAAAGGTAAATGGTCGGTCACGCCTAGGTTGCAACTGGCGGCGCCCCGCCGGGCGAGGCCGTCGTCGTCGTCGTCGTCGTCGTCGTCGTCTTCGTCGTCGTCGTCGGCAGCGGCTTCGCGCGGGCGTCCAGGTAGCCGTCGGCGTTCTCGTTGGCGGCGTCCGGGGTGGGCCGCAGGGTCAGCGAGGCCGTCTCGGGCTCCTCGGGAATGGTGGCAAACTTTTGCAGCACCTGCTTGAGGGCCGGGCGCCGGATGGGCTTGCTGAGGAACTCGTCCATGCCCGACTCCATGCACTCCTTGACGTTGCTCTCGGCCGAAAAGGCCGTCAGCGCCACAATCGGCGCCGAGTAGCCCATCTTGCGGATCAGGCGCGTGCTCTGCAGCCCGTCCAGGTTGGGCATCTGAATGTCCATAAAGATGACGTCGAAGCGCTGGTTCATGTCCATGCTGGCCTTGACCAGGTCGTACGCCTCCTGCCCGTCCTTGGCAATCGTCACGTCGTAAATGTCCTCCAGCTTCAGCATCCGGCTGACGACCTCAATGTTGGTCGAGTTGTCGTCCGCCACCAGCACCCGCAGCCGCGTCTGGCTCGCCGCCTTGTTGGCCACCGCCCGGTCCAGCACCGCCAGCTGCTCCTCCTTGCGCTGCTCCGGGTTCAGCGTCAGGAACGGGCCCACCAGCAGCCGCGTCGGCTTGTCCTTGCTCTTGCTGCCGTCCGCCGTCGCCCCCTTGCCGTACGAGTTGCGCCGGCTGTCGCCCAGGTCCACCGAATGCACGCTGGGCGGCCGCGACTTCATGCTGCTGGACGCCGTGCTGGAAGTGCTATCGTCTTGTCAGCTCAGGTGTCCGTACACTTTCTTCTTCTCTCTTCTCTCTTCTCTCTTCTTCTTCTTCTTCTTCCCCTACTTACTTGTCTCGGACGTATTTCAGCGGGATGCGCATCGTAAAGGTGGAGCCCACGTCCACCACGCTCGTCAGCGAGATCGTGCCGCCCATGAGGTTCGCCAGCTGCTGGCAGATGCTCAGCCCCAGCCCGGTGCCGCCAAACTTGCGGCTCAGCCCCAGGTCGCCCTGCACAAACGGCTCAAACACCTTTTCCTGCAGGTGCGGCGGGATGCCCGGGCCCGTGTCCTGCACCTCAAACTCAAACATGTACGTCTTCGCCCCGGGCGGCGGCGGCGTCGGGGACCGCTCGCGCATGCTCAGGTAGCTGACCGTGGGGACCGGTTTGCGGTCCAGCGGGTTGATCGACAGCGCCGTGCCGCCCGTCGCCGTGCCTTTGTATGTGGCGGTGGCGGCAGCAGCAGACGAAGAGGACACGCCACCGCCGCCGCCGCCGCCGCTGTTTGTGTTTCCGAGTGTCCTGGAACCGGCCGACTGGCTCGAGGACGGGCCGTGGTGGTGTCGTGGCCCGGCGGCGCCTCGGTGTGAATTGATCTTTGTAAATGAAGATGTCCGGCTGTCGTCGCCGCTGTTGCCGCCGTTGGTGTTGCCGTTGCCGTTCCCGTTGCTGTTTCCGTTGACAACCCCGCCATTTTGCTGTTCAGCCTCGCCGACGCAGCGGATGCGCAAGCTGACGCTGCCACCTGCAGGCGTAAACTTGAGGCTGTTGTTGACCAGGTTGATAATCACCTGGAGGATGCGCTGCTGATCTCCCCACAGACACATATCTTTGAGACGGCCTAGGCCGCCCGGACCCAGCGCGGGCAACCGCACATCTGTGCTGGCGGCGCGGTCTGTCGCCGAGGCGGCCGCTGATCCAAGCAGTGTGGCGCCGTCGGCGGTGGTGGAAGTAGTGGTAGCAGCAGTAGCAGCAGTAGTAGCAGCAGCAGCAGCAGTAGCAGCAGCAGTAGCAGTAGAAGCAGTAGTAGCAGCAGTAGCAGCAGTAGCAGCAGTAGCAGTAGTAGCAGTACTACTAGTAGTGGCAGTAGCAGAAGTAGTGTTGCTGGCAGTGGTGGCGGTAGCCGTGGTCGCGCAGGATTCGCCCGTGGTGAGCTCATACGGCTCGGACCCGACATAGCTGACGGTCAGCGTCTTGCGGCCCTCGCGCACCTGCTTGTCAAAGATGGACAGCACCTGGGCGCGGATGTCGCCGAGGCGGAACTCGCGCTCCTCCAGGCTGACCTGGTGGCCGATCTGGTTCTTGGAGAAGCTCAGCAGGTCCTCGAGGAGGTTAAGCAGCAGGTCGCCGGATTTGTAGAGCGTCTTGAGCGACTGCTTGATGCGCACAATGTCGTCCTCTTCCATGCAGATGGCACACATGCCCAGGATGCCGTTCAGCGGCGTCTTGAGCTCGTGCGAGATGTTGGCGATGAAGAGCGTCTTGCTCTCGTTGGCCGCCTCGGCGGCCTTTTTGCTGATTTCCAGCTCGCGCGTGCGCTCGGCCACCTTTTCGTCCAGCGACTCGTACTGCTTGAAGAGCTCGTCGCTCATGGCATTGAACGTCCGGGTCAGCTCCGTCAGCTCGTCGGTGATGAGGTGCCTGCGCTCCGGCACCTTCTGCGGGATCTTGAAGACGGTGTGCACCACGGCATTGTCGTCGGCGGCGGAGCCGCCGCCGCCGCCGCCGCCGCCGCCGCCACCAGCACGGCCGCCGACACCACCATAGGTCGACGAGCTCCGTTTGGCCTTGCGGCCCAGGCCGACGGCTACGCGGAAGCGCTTCATCCAGCCCTTTTCGGAGAGGCGGGAGCGCGAGGAACGGGTTCCGGAGCTCGGCAGGCCGTTGCCGTCGGCGGCGCTGTCGGCGCTGTCGTCCGAGTCGTCCGAGTCGTAGCCGGGCGGCGCAATGGACTTTTCGGTGGCCTCCTTGAGCTGGCGGATGGGCTTGACGCTCAAGTGGGCGCAGGGGAAGACGAGGATGAGCACCAGGCCGGCGGTGCCAAAGACGCAGCCCAGCAAGATCTTGCGCAGGGTGGCGACCGGGGCGTAGGCCTCGCTGCGGCTCTTCTCCACCACGACGGCCCAGCTGACGAGCGTGGACTGCGGGCGGGCGTAGCCGACGGAGACGTCGTAGCCCTGCTCGTTGTGGGTGGACAGGGTGGCGCTGGCGTTGTTGATGGTGTTGATCTGGGTGGAGAAGTCCTCCAGGACGGCGGGGTAGGCGCTCAGCTTAAAGGTGTGTGCGTACTTGCCGGAGCCAAAGTCGTGCTGGGAGTGGCGGTCGGGCCCGGTCGGGGGGTTGGACAGCGGGAAGACAAAGTGCATCTCGGCCTCGCCGAAGCGGTCGCGGTCCGGGGGCACGTAGGTGGCGTTGCTCGGGGTGTAGGAGGCGTTGAAGCGGTTCCACTGGGTGCTGGGCCCGATGATGAGCACCATGCCGGTGTTGTCGAGGCCCTCGCGCGAGGTCTGGATGTCGATGAGGCTCGAGGCGGAGGCGACGACGGTCATGTAGCCGAGGACGAAGCCGCCGTTGTTGACCTGGCGGACGGGCACCGTCAGGGAGATGAGGGCAAAGGTGGAGTTGATGATGAGCGGCCCGAGCAGCAGGCCGCCGTTGTTGGTCAGGAGGACGCCCGGGTAGGGGCTGGCGCCAAAGGTGTTGGTGGTGTTGTCAACGGGGCTCGGCAGGCCGGTGTCGCTGTAGGTGATGTTGGGGTAGAGCTCCGGGGGGTAGCCGAGGCCGGGGTCGCCCAGCATCACGTTGGAGCCGTTCTCGTAGTGGTAGGGCAGGGCGATGGGGCTGGTGTTGGTGCCGGTGACGTTGAGGAGGCCGGTGGCGCGGCCGCTGGTGTTGCGCGAGTAGAGGCGGGCCTGGAAGAGGTCGGTGAAGCCGGAGGCGCTGACGGCGCTCTGCATGTCATTGGCGGCGGCGGCCCAGTTGCTCGAGTCGTTGTTGCCGCCGTAGAAGCTGACAAAGGCGCTCTGGAGCGCGAGGCGCGAGGCCACGTTGCCGCAGGTGCTCTGCACGAGGTTGATCTCGGACGAGATGCGGGCGGCCTTGAGCGACGCCGTCAGGGCGAGGCCGTCGGACTCGACGCTGTTGACGAAGCGGTTGACAAAGATCCATGTCGGGATGGACACGACGGCGAGGGCGACGAGGACGGCGATGATGACGAGAGTCGCGAGCTGCTCGCGGATGGCGACCCGCATGGTGCCCGGGCGAGAACGGAAGAGGCGGAGGCTGGAACCGGAGGACACGGATACGGAGGCCGCCGCATGTCTCGGGGCCGAGATGGTGACGGGGACACGGAGGGGGGGGGGGGGGGGGGCTGCGGCGTGTCTCCGAAGGAAAGAGAAAAGCGCCGCCGCGCCGAAGCTCTCCGGCACCCGCGAATCCCAAACCCCCGATGCGTGCTCGGCAGCCGGTTATCCAAAAACAGCCTGGCGAAAGAAGAAACAAATCCTAAAAAGACCCAAAAACCCGAGGCGTGACCGTTCAATAAAACCCGGACAACAAAACCCGGACAACAAAACCCGGACAACAAAACCCGGACAACAAACCCGGACAACAAACCCGGCAATAAACCCGGCAGATCAGCCCGGCAACGAGCGTCACCCGTAATTCAATCAAGCGAGAGTAGACGGCGGCCGGAAAGAGACCAGGACGCGAGCGCAAAAAAAAAAGTCCTAAAGGGCCGCAGTCGTCGTTGAGAGAAGGCCGCGAGCGGGCAGCGGTCTTTCTTTGGGAAAGCAAGAAAACATAGAACAAGTCCCGTTAGCTGTGGAGGCCCAGTGGAATGCTGGGAACAGGCATCACTCTGATTGGCGGGGCCCGTCGCTTCTCCTTTTCTCTCGTATTTTTACCCCCCCCGTCGCTTTGTGCTGTTTCGCCTTTTTTTCTTCTGCGCAAATGTGTCTGCTGTATTGCTTTTGATGGACGAGCAGGCGATCGCCGTTGCTTGGACCGCCCTGAACCCCCCCAGGGCGTTCTAGAATGGCCGGAGAGCAGGTACACCGCCGTTGTATTGCCGATTGTCTGCACGTTATTGGAGTCGGCGGGAAACCAGAGAAGAAAAAATGGACCAAAACTGAGACGAGCCGAGACGAGCCGCGTCAAAAGGGCGAGGCGGGCGAGCAAAAGGAAAGAAGAAAATCAATGGAAAATTGGAAAATAAAAAAAGGACGGAAAGACGGGGAAGCCGGGCGGGGGGGGAAAAGCCGAGATCATGAATGGGAGAGCCCTCGAGAGGCGAGAGAAAACGCGCGAAATGGAGGCGCGCGCCGAACAGCTGGAAGCTCGGAGGAGAGCAGATCTGGAGATTACGTGAATCTTGAAAACGGTGGGCGAAACAGCTCAGCGTACGGAGTAATATAAGATATGAGTGTAATAATACGGGGAGTACCAAGTACATAATAATGCAATTGTGGAGGAAGGCGTGGCCGAATAGGAGAAGCTTGAGCGAATACGAACCGGGGAAAGAGCGCGGCAAAAAAAAAAAAAAAAAAAAAAAAAAAGAAAAGAAAAGAAAAGAAAAAATGAAGAAGTCGCGACCGGCCGCCCGGCGATCCTCTGGGGTCCGGAGAACCAGAAGCTCTGGAGGAGCAAGCGGGATGCTCTGGAAGAGAACGACGAGGTCCAACTTTGTCTGTGACAACGCTTTTCCCTTGATTTGGGGGGCCTGACATTGTCTTGGTGACCTTCGTTTTCGAACGATCCAGGCCCGCCTAGGCTCGAGTGGGTGGGTCCCTTGCATACGACGTAGCCGGAATGAGTGGGTCTGCAGTGGGTTCATTCCACATCGATGAACAAGTAATATGCATAAATTAAAGTACACAGTAGGATGCAAAGTAGAGAAGAGACAGCAAAGGACAACAGGATACAGAGTAGAGGCGACAGGGTCAGAGTAGAGGCGACAGGGTACAGAGTAGAGGCAACAAAACAAAGTAGAGAGGATATAGGCGACATAAAAGGCAAGTCGTTAAAGCGTACATCGTGTGAGCGTACATCGTGTAGAGTACATCGTGGGAGCGTACATTTGCAGAGCGTACATCGTGGCGGCCAGCGGCCTCTCGTGGACTCGTAACTTCACGCCGGGCTGAAAATCAGCGGCACCACCGCCGAGTTGCTCTCCATGCTGCGGAAGCTGCTGTGGTGTCCGTGGTAGTCGCTGGCCGTGGGCAGCAGCGACGGCAGCAGCAGCATCGACGGCGACGGCTGTGGCGGAGCCGCCAGCGGCTCGCCAAAGAGGCGCTCGCGCCAGCCGCCGAGGAGCGACGACGCGGCCGGCGCTGGCGCTGTAGACAGGGCCGAGCCCGTCGTGTTGGCCCGGTGCAGGCCGATGCTGCCGAGGGCGGCGGCGCCGAGGCTGCGGCCGGCGGCGGCGGCGGCGGCGTGCAGATCCAGCGGCGGCGGCGGCGGCGGCGGCGACAGCGGCGGCGACATGGCGCGGGCCATCTGCGCGGCTTCGGCGGCGGTGGCCGAGGCGGCGGCCATCTGCGCGGCCTGTGTGGCCTGGGCCGTGGTGCCGCGGTGCATGCGGCGGTGGAACTCGTGGCTCAGCTTGACCAGCACGGCCTCGCGTGCCAGCTTGAGCGCCGACGACCGCGCCTCGGCGTCTTCGGCCATGATGCTGTGCAGGCGGCGGCGGCGCTCGGCGGCGGCGGCGGCGGCCTCGGACTCGGTCGGCGACGCCGGCGATGCCGGCGACGCCGGCCACTGTGACTGCGCCTGCGCCTGCGCCTGCGACGGCGACGGCGACGACCATAGCGGCGACACCGCGGCGCTCGGATTGTACACCGTGGGCTGCAGCAGCAGTGGCATCGCAGGGGGGGAGGAGCCGGCGGCGGCGGCGGCGGCGGCGGCGGCGGCGGCGGCGGCGGGACTCGTCGGCAGGGCCAGCGGCGCCACGGGCAGGGGCATGGGCGGCGAGGCCGGTGGCGAGGTCGGCGGCGAGACCGGCGGCGTGTATGGCCGGACGGTCTCCCAGCTGCTGTCGCAGCTGACAGTGCGCTGGGGCGGCAGGGGCAATGGCAGCGGCTGCGGCGGCGGCGTGCGGTGCGCAAACGGAGGCGAGCGAGGCAGGGGCCGGGGGGGGGACGGCGGCGGCGTCAAGAACTGGTGCTGGAGCCGCTGGTAGTGGCGCTGCTGCAGTGGCGGCGACGGAGGCGACAGCGGCGGCGGCGGCGGCGGCGACAACAACGGCGACGGCGACAGCGACGGTGGCGGAGACGGCAGCAGCTGCGGCTGCGGCTGCGGCAGCGGCAGCGGCTGCTCGCAGGTCTCCGGCGCGCGGTGCTTTCTCCGCCGGGGGCGCAGGTGCTTCTTCCGCAGACGCGCCGAAAAGGCTGGGCCGAGCGTACCCTCCTCCTGTTCCTCTTCCTCCTCCTCCTCCTCCTCAGCCACAACCGAGGCCGGCGGCGCCGCGTCTGGGCTCGCCGGCAGACCCATGTAGGTCTCCAGGTCGTGATGATCATCATCGGGGTCCAGGAGCTCGCGCGCGACGGCGGCGACGGCGGCCGACGGCTTGGAGACGTGCATGTCGTCGGCCGCGGCCGCGGCCGCAGCCACAGCCACAGCCGCAGCCGCATCCACAGGCGGGCCGGTCACAGCCGGCGAGGACGCCAGCAAACGCGACGAGAGCCTACCCGGGCTGGCGCTGCAGGACCACACGCCGTGGCCGGTGTCGCTGACCTGGCCCAGCAAAGACGCAAAGGCGTCGTCCCAGCAGCCGCCGCCGACGAGGACGACGTCGTCGAGGTCGAACTCGCGCACGGTGTGGCGGTGGCGGTCGACCAGGTCGTGCAGCTGGGCCGTCGTCACGGCCATGTTGCGCAGCGTCAGGCAGCGCAGCCGCGGCAGGTGCATGGGCTTGCAGTGCGTCGGCGGCGGCGGCGGCGTCGACGGCAGCGGCGGCAGCGGCGACATGGGCCCAGTGATCTCGTGAAACAGCCGCCGCCGCGTGTCGGTCATCTGGTGTGGCGGCGGCGGCGGCGGCGGCGGCGGCGGCGGCGTCAGTGGCGTCGCTGCTGCCGCTGCTGCTAGGCGAGGGTCGCCGGCCAGGGCCAGCGGGCAGGGGCCCGGGGGGGTGCCGCCGCCGCCGCCGCCGATCCAGGCAAACGACAGCTTCTCGAGCTGCGGGGCCAGCTGGCGCACAAAGTCTTCCATGATCTGCAGCAGGTCGCGGCCCGGCGCCGGGCCGGCAAAGTCCCAGGCGTCGACGGCGACGTACAGCTTGCGGATCTGGCGCCAGCGGCGGGCCGAGGCCGGGCCGGCGCCGAAGCCGCCCGGGACGTGGCGCAGGTAGTGCAGCGCGGCCGGGTGCACGCCCGACAGCGACAGCTTGGCCAGGCGGTGCAGCGGGGCGCGCTCAAGGGCAATGCGCAGGCTGATGAGGGCATAGTCGACAATGTCGCGGCGGTAGCGCTCCTGGGGGTCCTGGCCGGGGCACTTGACGGTCAGGTGGCGCAGGCTGCGCAGGTGCTGCAGCGCGTTGAGAAACGACGGCACGTTGGTGGCGGCGTGGAAGAGCGGCGGGTACTGCTGCGTCAGCACGGCGCCCAGGCCCGGCTGGCCGTACTTGGGCCGCGTCAGCACCGAGCCCATGGACGTGTGCGGCGTGTAGAGGAAGCTGATCTCGCGGCCCGTCTGCGGGTGGATCAGCGGCGGCAGAAAGGTCGCGGCCGAGTGCGCAAACACAAACGTGAGGTGCTCCACGTGGTGGCCGATGCGCGAGAGCGCCTGGACGCGGCTGCGCTTGGTAAACGTGCTGGCCGTGAAGCTGACCTGCATCCGCACAAACAGCCGCTTGGTCACCAGGTTGCAGCAGGCCGAGCTGGCCAGCCGCACCGCGCACACGTCCCTGCGCGACAGCTGCTCGAACAGCGCCTCGCGCACCCGCTCCTCCTGCCATAGCCGGTAAAAGGCCTGTGGTGTGGTGGTGGCCATGTCGCCGCGGCTGCCCGGCCAAGGCTGTGGGGGGGGGGTGGTCGTCTGGCTGAGTAATTTCCTCTTTGGGACAGAAATGCCCCCTCTTTTGCGGCCACGATGGCGGCCAATATGCGCGCACCAGAGAAGAGGCGCCTGTGAGCTCGGGGCGCTTATGTTCACAAAGCTCGAGACGGCGCCTAAGCTTCATAAAGCGTCGAGGAGAGGCGCTTGACAGAGCTTGAGCAGAGCCGCTTGGTTTCACAGAGCTTGCGAAAAGAGACAAACAGTGTGTTCAGTGTGTTCACAGAGAGCTCAGACTTCTTGATGCTGTATATTAGAGGTGCTGGCATGGGTCACGGACAAGAACAGGACGAAGCCTTGGGGGGGGACGGAGGGAGCAGACTTTGCGGGCCGCCCTGCTGCTGTTATACTTCGACGGCCTCGCTGCGCTAACGAGAGCCTGGCGTGGCTGCCAGACAACAAGACGCGAAAACAAACCGCCGGCGCACACACGCACACGGCCGGACAACGCGCAGGGTTCTCACTCTCGCGCTCTCTCTCTCTCTCTCTCTCTCTCTCTCTCGCAGCCGTCCTTCTGGCACCGCAACGCGCCACGAGCGCGAGAGAAAATCGGAGCTTGACGGGAGGCAACCTTGTCCTTCTTCTGCGGGCCCTGTCGCCCAGCAGCGCTGGTTGGGTCGATGGAGTGGCCCTGCGTGTGAGTCACCCGTCGAGGCGCGCTGCAGATATCCACTTTGGTGCGTGCGTTCAGACAGGGATTCCGGACTGGAAGCCGCTTCCCAGAGAAGCGAGGCTCTGCCCCTTTCCCAGCAGGCCATCCCAAGCGACGTGATCCCAAGCGACGTGATCCCGAGCGACGTGGTCCCGAGCGACGTGGTCCCAAGCGACGTCCCAAACGACGAGACAGTGCCTGACTCCCGTTTGGACGCCCTGTTGGTGCCGGCAGATGCTTCGTCCTCGTTTGCTGCCCCAAAAACAGACGGAGAGACACGAGTCTCAAAACGGCTGCTTCGCCTGCCCTCACTGGCTGCCATGGCCGCCATCTCGGGGGGGGAAGCACACACTCACACACACCGTCGCATCCGCCCTCTTCCCTCCCCCCTCCTCCCCCCCCCCATGCAGCGGCGCTGGGTCATGGTTGCAGTAGTCGCATGGCACGGTCGGGCCCAACTTGCAAATGGTTCGCTATCGATAAAGCAGAGGGCTGGCAGCGGGGTTCTTGGCAGCCGTTTTTGCCACGCTACTCGAGCGGGGCTGCAGTGCCGTCGGGCCAATCAGGCAACACGCTGTCCCCCTCTGGAAAACACCAAATTGGCGGGAAACTGACACGTAGCGGACGCGCTGCTTGTTCTGCGCCTAAAGTACAAGTATGTAGGCTCACCGCTGCTCTCTGCCAGGGACCATGCGAGCTGCCCAACGGCCATGCAAGGGCCCTTTTGGTGGAGAGGCCAAAAAACGTGGTGCAAAAGAGGATGAATGAGGGACAAGGGGAAGAAAACGACATGAAAAGGGACAAGGGGAAAAAGGAAAAGGTTGGAAAAAATACGAGGATTGGGCTGCGCAAAACTCGTCATGGAATCAGTTTGGGCGATCGGCACCCAGATTGTCGACCGAAAGAAAAAAGAAAAGAAAAAAAGGTCCGTGGGCCGCACGGAAGGTCCTCCCGGATGATCCCGAGAAAGGGACCCCTGGGCCCTCTGCCGGTTTGTTTCGAAACATTTGAAACACGGACAACGACGGGCTCAAGAGGACTGCGGCAGATGGCACGCAAGGCGGCTGCTAGCCCGCTTCCAGTGTGATAGGGGACGCAACCGTGGCTTGGGTCTGCTGAGAGAGGCGCGCCCAGAGACGCGCCGGTACGCCGCGTCGCGTCTTGGCGGCGCAGCCTCGCGAGCGCACACGGATTACGTGCAGGTGGCACGACGCGTGCTCGTGCATCTTGTTTCGTGAATTCATACATTGTCGTTCGTACGCTAATGGACCGTGTCTGTGGTTCCTCCCAACAGGCTCTTGAAGGAAAGTAAATCAAACACGCGCCGAAATCAGATGGAACACTTCATGGGTATCAAAAATGCGACGAGGCCGAGCGTGTGTCGCCCGTCGTCTATCCGTCCACGCGCCCCCCGTTCGCCTGCTGGGGCGCGCCTCCCGGTTCTGCTGCCGCCTTCTTCCTGTTGCGGTGCCTCCGTCCCGGCCTTGTAGCCGGGGTGCCCGGGGTGCCCGCATTGTTCGGGTTGCCCGGATTGTCCGGATTGCCCGGATTGCCCGGATTGCCCGGATTGCCCGGGTTGCCCGGATTGCCCGGGGCATTGCCGCCCTGCCCCGGTCCTGTGGCTGCCGCTGGGGGCTTGCCAGGCGCCGGCTGTTTGGCGGCTTTTTTCCCGGCCGGTGCTAGTGTTTGCTGCTGCTGCTGTCGCTGCTGCGACTGCTGTTGCTGCTGCTGTGGCTGCTGCTGCGGCTGCTGCTGCTGACCGCCGGCGGTTTTCGCGGCCGTGTTGGCAGCCGCCGTCGCCGCATCTCTCGCATTGGCGGCTGCGTTGCTTCTTTGTCCTCGCTTTCTAGGTCTCGTTTTCGCGGCCGCCTGGCCCGGCCCGCCGGGACCTCCGTTCTGGCTGCCGCTGACCAGCGCGCTGGAAGAGCGCGAGCCGCTCGCCTTGGGAGCGTCTGGCACAGGCGTCACTCGCACAATCTTGAATTTCTTGGCCTCGGGAGACGCCGCGCTGCCGCTGCCGCTGCCGCTGCCGCTGCCGGGCGGGACCTGCTGCGTAGCAGAGACGGCAGGATGGGCGGCCGTGAACCGCGCAGGCCGGTTGGGGAGCCTCGTCACGCTGCCCTTATTTAGCGAGACCGGCCGCCCAACCGCCCCGGCTGCGGCTGCGGCTGCGGCTGCGGCTGCGGCTGCCCCCGACCCCGACCCCGGCACCTTGGCAGTTGCCGAGCGCCCAAGTCCCAGCTGACGTGGCGGCGGAGTGCAGCCACCGGTCGGGTCCACGAATCTGCTGGCATAGCCAGAGTTCCACATGTCGTCGTGCAGCGTATATTGCCGGCCCGAAAGGTGCTCGCCCTTATTGAGTGCGCAGTCGCCCCCCCAGTGGCCCGTCTCGCCGCAAAAATAGCACGAAACGGATATCCACCGCACCGTGGCCGGCGTCTTGATCCTGTCTGGCCGGTAGCTCCACCAGATCCGCGGGCAGCCTGCCAGCACATGTTCGGGCGATCCGCAGTACGCACATCCTGAAGCCGCGCCTGCCGCTGTGGCCGTGTCTATGGCCGTGGCCGTGGCCGTGGTCGTAGCCGCCTTCTTCACCTGTGGGCACACCGCCGCGTCGTGATCCGGGTGCCGGCAGCGCTTCTTCGCCGCCCGGCAGCCAAACGACGTGTGGCTGCCGTCGCTGCTGCCGCAAAAACAGCACAGCTTGTCGGGACAGTCGTCGGACTTGTGGCCCGTTGTTGCACAGTTCACGCAGAAACAGACGTCCTCGGCGATGCCGGGAAAGTACAAGGACAGCTCGGCCCTGGCTTTGGCCTCGATTTCTTCCGCCGAGAGGACCGGCCCGGGCGGCTCTGGCGCTGGCCCGAGGAGCGGCGGCTCGGACAGAGTGGCTGCCCGGTCTCCCCCCAGACGGGCCGTAATGGTCTCTCTGAGCCAGGGCTCGGACACCTGTTGCAGCGCCTCTTTGAACCTGGCTTTGGGAGGCCGGCCGCTCCAGTGCGCCGTGGTGTAGCTGTTGATCGTGGCCCGGTACGCCTCCACCAGAAAGTTGGGCTGCTTCGCCAGCACATCCCCGTGCTTGGCGTTTGCGGCTATGAACTGCAGACTCCAGCTCTCAAAAACATCTGTCCCGACAGGACTGGATCGGCTCCCCGGCGTTGGTATGTCTGGGATCTTCCAGTCGACACTATACTTTTGGATATCCTCAACCATTCTCGCACCTGAGCTTGGCCGTCTTATGATTTCAGTTTTGACTGTAATTTTGGGCGACGGGGTCCCTGGATTGTTTCAGGCCTGGACTTTCTCGTATTGCTACCCAACTCGCTTCGCTTCTTCGAGAGAAAAAGCGAGAGAGAGAGAGATAGAGGACCAGCCTGTCCCGTTAACAAAAAACACAGACACGCATATCCACGTAGCTAATCTCCCACGGGTTTGCTATGGCGATAGTGGCAGATGGCGGCATAAGAAGGGTTGGTGAGAAGTACGGAAAGTGGATCCAGGCTGAAGAATTGGGGAACGGGAAAGAAGCAAAAATAAGAAGAAAAAAACACTCGGGCCCAGCAGCAAACAATATCCCGGAGCAGTATATATGCAACACGCCCCTCGACCTGGCAGCAAGTGTCTCTTGCAGCAGGCAAGTGAGCTGGTTCAGCCCCTGGTAGCAAGTCAATTCAAGGGCCAGAAGCTAAGATGGAAAGTAAATAAAAGCTACGCATAGTTCCATATCATATCGACACGTGAGGACGACTGCCGCAAAATCACGTGATGCATCATGTCGTATTTACGAGGGGGGCGTAGACAAAACGACATTGGCTGCGCTCAGACGCTAAAGAGGGTGGCGCAGCATCTGAATAGCCGGCCGAAATCGACAATCTCCCGAGTCCGAACAGACAGGGCGACCCTGTGGGCAGATATACAAAGTGAAACTTGTGCCCTGAAAGTCCTCTACGCCCAGATCTTCGTTTTTCCTTTTCTTCCCTTCCGTGCTTCTGCTTTCTTCCCGTCTTTGGATTTCTCTTGGCCTTGTTTCACTCTTCACCACTTTCCGCTGTACCGTTGCTGTTCCCCGAGAGAGCCCCTATATTGTGGATATAGTTAGAACCCTGGTTGCCAGCAGTTGGTCAGCCGCCGCGCCCCCCCCTGGTTCTGCCCGCGTTCGCCGCCTGCGGCCTAAGCTAAGGTCTAGTTTGTGCACACGTCTTCTTTCGCTCACCTCGCTTTCTGCCCACGTTGCGTCAGACTTCCTCCGACACCTGCCCATTGTCCAAATTTCATCCGCGGCGATCTCCTGCCCGTTTCTGCGCGAACCACAACCCGACAGCTATCTCGGCTGCTCTCTCAGCTGCTCGGTCAGCTTCTCCCTTGTTCCCTCCTACCTTTTCGACGGAAAAAAAAGCGTTGCGGTCTGCCTGCCGCCGCCTCCCTGCTCTCTCTCTGAGCTGCTTCCGGCTCAACTCTCAACTCTTAGCTCGGCTCCGGTGCTCTTTCCCTTGTCGCTGCACCTGTCCCGGTCCCGGACCTCTCCCTGCACCTCTTGTCCGCACTTGCCTGCTCTGGCAAGACCGCAAGCTTCAGGGTCCTCCGCCAATACCGCCAAGCTGTCTCCAATCGTTCTTCCCCGAACCGTCTCTTACGACGCGGGCACCCGTCCCCCGCGGCGCGGGAGCACCTCTATCGCGATGGAAGACGCAAAGGCAAACCGGAGGAGGCGATCCAGCAGTATCCTCCAGGTATACCACGAGCCGCCCGAGCCGCTCGAGCAGCTTAGCGACCAGTCTGCCCTACCTAATGGCAACGCGAACTGGGTCAACGCAAAGGGTGAGATGCTCCTTCCAGTTGCCGTGTTGGTGCCAGCGTGGCGAGACAGCAGCTAATGCCAGTGTTTTCAATCGGACAGGTGCTTGGATGGTGCACATCGTCCTCATTGTCCTCCTCAAGATCCTGTACGATATCATGCCTGGCGTGTCCCAGGAGACATCCTGGACCCTGACAAACATCTCCTACATGTTCGGCTCTTACCTAATGTTCCATTGGGTGCGAGGCGTACCTTTTGAGTTCAACGCCGGCGCCTACGACAACCTGAACATGTGGGAGCAGATCGACGACGGGGCACAGTACACGCCGGCCAAGAAGTTCCTTCTCAGTGTACCCATTGTGCTCTTTCTTCTCAGCACCCACTACACACACTACGATCTCACCTACTTCACCATCAACTTCATTGCTGTTCTTGGAGTAGTTATCCCCAAACTACCCTACGTGAGTGCTTGCTTCTTTTTGTCTATTGCTGCAGGCGGTGTTGGCCTTCTTTGTCTATTGCTGCAGGCGGAGGAAACCACGCTTTGTAATGGGAAATTTCTTGCTAACGGCTGTCTATGCACCAGAGCCATCGGATGCGGGTTGGCCTGTTTTCGGGCGTGCCGGAAGAATGAGAAGGAACACCACCTCGTCCGCTCGCAACTTTGGGAACTGTTCACCAGTCTATTCATCTATCTCGTCTATTGTGCCATATGTCTTGCGCCATATGGCCTTGCGGTTTTTTTTGTCTCTATTCCCCAGTTTGGGTCGTTGTTGCACATGGGAGGGCGTTTGGAAACGAAAATCATACGTGGAAGGATTCTTGTCATTTGGAAGCCAGCGAGATCGTGGCGAGAAGCCAACAAACCATCAATTCCACCGATGAAAATCCTCTGAGAGGACTGGAAGGCCCGGCCGATATTTGTTGCAGCGACAAAGGCAGCACCACATCCAGTCAACATGCACGCATCCTGCAGTTTGTTTTTCTCTGGTATACCATCACATAACTTTCGCGGGGCGCTGCCCTGCCAGCAGTTGTTCCCTCTGTAATTGTATTTACTCAATCTAGCCATTCCTTCCTGGCCTTGTGTGTGTGCGCGCTTGTGTGTATGAAGTCCTATTGCTCCTTCCACTAACCCGAATGTACACGAGAGGGTGCATGGCAGTTCCCAGCTTTGGTTCTCTCCTGCGTCCTCCTTAGGCCCTTTGTTGTTCTGGGCAACCCCTGAACCCCTGAATGATCCGGTGCTTCTTGCTGTTATGCTACGCCGAATAGCCTGTCATCGGGCGCACTTTCTTCGGCAACTTACCTCAGTGGCTCTGTATAGGGAAGGCATCGGTCCGCCTGAAAGAGCACCCTCACGATTGAAAGAGGGGCGCTGCTGGATTAGCGGCGGTTTTGTGCCCGTCTCGCTATGATGCACCTTCCCAACACAGCAGAATACCGGGACCTCTTTCCGCAAGTTGTTGTTGCCCGGAGGTCAACACCCGGGTGGTTCTTTCCTTCCGAGGTTGCCATTGCCAGTTTGTTTTGATGGAGCAGACTTTTGGCGGCGGTTGCTAATATCTACCAGCTCGGATCCTTTCTCTCGTCTTCTCGTTCTTCTCTTCTTGTTCTTCACGCGAGCCATTCATCCCGAAGGCATCTTTTATCATCATTAACTCTTCTCTTCCCCTCATCAGACGCGAGAGCAGCACGTACAGCTTTGGCGTGCCGTTCGTCTGTTCTCAAGTCATATCTCCTTTGATTTCTTCGATTCCGTCTCTAGAAACCTGTCCTATCTGAGTATCTTTTTTTGCATCATTGCTATCACACGTCTACTTTTCCACCTCCCCTTCCACTCTGTCTGGCTGTCTTCCCTGGTAGCACCACGATGAAGGCCTCTCTACTTCTCCTAGGTGCCTTCCTCGCCCTCGCCAACGCAGATGAGGTCAAGGCTCCGGAAGAAAACAACAGCCTCGAGAACACTTCCAATGAGCAGCCCACAGTTCCCCAACCTGAAGTTCAAGAAGGTGGCGATGAGTCGCATGGCTTGGAGCCTCATCTCGACAACTTGCTTGAAAATCTGACGCACAATGAGCACAATGAGCACAATGAGGAAGCTCACTCGCCTGAGCAACCCGAGCCATGCGCGGGTGGTGATTGCAACGCGACTCCAAAAGAGACAACAACGGTGACAAAGTTCTGTAACCCTTGCAGTACCGCTATCCAGTCTGTCACAGTCTTGGTGCCGGATCCCTACACCACCACCGTGGTCCAGGTGTGCACAACAACTGTTGTTGACCACCATACTTTGACTGAATGCTACGATCACACCACCACCAAGACGGCTTACTTTCCCACATACAAGACTAAGACGGTCACAACCACGACAACCTCTACGCCAAAAGCAACAAAAGCGCCCAAAGCACCCAAGGAAACCTGCAAGTGCCAGAAAAGCTCCGAATGCAGCGAGAAACAAAAGTGTGATAAGCGCTGCTCGGCCGGCCAAGTCTGCAAGCCTCGAGCTAAGGTATCCAGTCATTAGTGCAAAGATGGACCTCAGTACAAGGTCAGCACCGGTGACTATTGCTGGAAGATTGCGGAGAGGTTTGGATTCACGGTTGAGCAGCTCAAGAGCCAGAACCCGGCGTTGAACCCGAGCTGTGATCTGAAGCCTGGTGACATGTTGTGCCTGCCTTCAATGTACAAGGCAAAGCGTGATATTGCTGACGCCAACTGCCACCACGGTGACCACTCTGAAAACTGCCAGAAGAAGCCGGATTGCGAGAAGACAAACACATGTGACCCAAAGAAGCATCACAAGCATGGGCATCATCACGAGCATCAAGGACACCACCATGAGCATCACGGTCACCACCATGAGCACCAAGGACACCACCATGAGCACCACGGCCACCATCATGAGCACAGTCATGGACATCATCATGAGCACAGTCACGGACATCATCATGAGCACAGCCATGGCCACCAACATGCTCATCACGGACACCAGCACAAGCACAAGCATCATGGACATCACCATGGGCATCATGAGAACCAGCATCACGATCCTAACCCAACATGCGTGCATCCTATCCACAGGCAGCAGACTGCTCGGCCCCATGAGCACCACTGCTCGGCTTCTCATCAACAAGAGCCCCACCATGCGCAGAGTGCTTCTCATCAACATGGACACCACCACCATCATGAAGCTCAGTCCCAAGAGGAGCATCATCACGGACACCATCACGGACATCATTCACATGATGCTCAGTCCGAGAGTGAGCACCATCATGGACACCATGGACATCATCACGAGCACAAGCACAAGCACCACCATCATGGACATGAGCACTGCGGGCACAACAACCAGGATCCCAGGTGCAAGTCTCACCATAAGCATTCACACAAGCACAAGCATCACAAGCATCACGGCCACAAGCACCACAAGCACCAGGGTCACGCCCACACCCACAAGCACCACTCACATCACCATGAGCACCACTCACATCACAGCAAAGAACAAGAGTCCTGTGCGCAAGGTACCTGCAAGCCCCATCAGGATCCCAAGACACATCATCACTCCCAGCCTCAGCGGCCAGGTCCATCATGCGGTGCCTGCAGGAAGTGGCACAAGGTTTGCTCAGCAGACACATGCCAGTCCATCTGGAAGACACACGGCCTTGACGAGGAAGAGCTCCGGCAGCTGAACCCTTGGCTCGCCAGCAAATGTTCTGTCCAGTCGGGTGATTGGGTGTGCGTTGCGGGCTGCAAAATCCCTAGCCATCCCACTCCATCGTGCGAAGCCACTGGCACCTGCCCGAAAAAGGCGAAACGGAACGAGGACGTTGCAGCTTCGGAAGAGGCGTACGACGATGCAGACTGGGAGTCGGAGGAAGAGTTGGCAGATTACCCAGAGCCTTCAGAAGCGCCCGGCGTATCCGAGGATGCTCCAGATGCTGGCTCCACGGTGACTGACACGCCGCCAGACTACTGGGTGGCTCTTCCGGAGACGGCTGTCCCGGAGATGTCTAGGATGCCGGTGAACGTCAAGAAGGCTGCTGGCTATCGCTATGGGTTGTCGAGTGCTGCTGCTGTGGCAGCTATCGGTGCTGTCGTCTATGTGCTTGCATGAGCTCTGATCAAGGCTAATGTACACTTGAGATTGTGGTGGTGATGGAACCGGGAGAACCTCGCTGCTTTCGTCTACTGTCGCCATTTGGCAGCACTGTTTACATGGAGATACGCCTGGTGTTCCTGTGTATGTTTAGAGAGCTTTGAGATGACAGGTGTTCCTAGAGATGGTCCGACTCACGGCAGCGGTCACATTCGACAATAGAGAAGGAAGCGGGTGGGTGGTTGGCATGCTAGAAGTAGGTAGAACATTATCACAAGACTTTACTATTCAGAACATGGCAGGCCACTGAACGGCGGGCTAATGACTCGTGAGGCCTCTCTTACGGTCTACGAGATGCTATGGTGATATGCTGATACAGTCACAATGAGTGAAGCAGCGGTAAGTGAAAAAAAAATTGGTATTTTTGGACATTGAAACTCCAAGAGACGACATATATAGGGGGAAGGGTATCTCTATGGGATAAAGAAGGGACATTTCGCATGTGGCGTGGGCGCTGAGCAGCGGCTGGGCTCTATAGCTAAGCATCGCTGGAGACGGTGGCGCCATGGCGGTGATGCAGGCCGCTTTCAGAGGGGCCAGCAGCGCCGGCCTTTTCGACGTCGCCGATAGCGTCTGGGGTCTCATCCTCGACGATGGCGCCGGACTGGTCGACATGGGCGTGGGTACGGGGGCCGGTGTAGTAGTGGCGGCCGCTGATGTACCAGTAGCCGGTGGCGAGTAAGAAGACAAAGGCCAGGATGACGACGGCGTAGTTCATCTGGTGGAGTTAGCAAAGATGTGGGGGGGTGAGGTGTGGGAAGGAGGAGGAAGGGGGAGGAGGAAGGAGGAGGAGGAGGAAGGAGGAGGAGGAGGAGGAGGAGGAAGGAGGAGGGAAAAAAGGGTGGGAGGGGCGGAGAAACTCACGTTGTCGGCTTTGACGGGCCGGACGGTGGGAAAGAGAAAGATGACGGAGACAAAGGAGGTCCAGGTGCAGGCCCAGGCGTTGATGTAGCGGCTGGCGCGGCCGAGGTGCCAGGGCCCGCGCTCAAAGTTGCCAAAGGCGAGCTTGCAGATGATGGGGATGCAGTAGGACCAGTCGAGGGCGATGGCGCAGGTGTTGAAGATGGCGGCAATGGTGATGTAGCTGCCGAGGCCGATGAGGTTGATGAGGATGCAGATGAGGGTGTAGAGCCAGACGGCGAGGACGGGGGTGTCGGTGCGGGACCAGATGCGGTACCAGATGCGGGAGCCGGGCAGCATCTGGTCGCGGGAAAAGGCCCAGACGGTGCGGGAGCCGGCCTGCAGGGCGGTGATGCAGACAAAGTTCATGATGAGGAAGGCGGCGACGGCGAAGAAGATGGCGGGGCCCTTGCCGAGGACGTTGTAAAAGATCTGGACGACGGGCTGGCCGATGGGGCTGGCGAGGATCTCGAGGGGGTCGCCCATGCAGAAGACGAGGACAATGTTGAAGAGCCAGCCGGCAACGTAGGTAAAGGTCAGGGCGGAGGAGATGGCAAAGGGCACGACGCGGGCGGGGTCGCGGGCCTCCTCGGCAATGTGGGCGGTGGCGTCGTAGTCGGTCATGGTCCAGGCGACGGAGAGGAAGCCGAAGAGGAAGGAGAAGCCCGGGGGCGTCCAGCCGGAGTCGGGGCTGACGTCGGTGAAGACGTACTTGGCCGAGTGCTTGTGGTCCTGGCGGGCGAGCAGGGCGACGCAGGCGGCGACGAGGACGGCAATGTGGAAGACGGCGTAGGTCTTGGCGAAGCGGTTGAGCCAGGCGGTGGACATGCTGTTGATGCCGGCGTGGAAGACGGCCAGGGCGGCCATGACGCCGATAATGTGGCCCTGCGTGGGCAGGTAGGTAAAGTCGGAGCCGATGGAGACGGCGGCCAGCAGCATCTGCGAGGCGCCGTACTCGGACGAGGCGCTGCCGCAGATCTGGCCGATCAGGTTGAGCCAGCCGTCGATCCAGGCAATGGCCGGCACCAGCCGCGGCGGCGCCAGGTACTTGATGGTAAAGTACATGGCGCCCGAGGTCGGGTAGGCCGACGAGATCTCGGCAATGGACATGGCCAGGCACAGCGCGCCCAGGCCCGAGATCAGCCAGCACCACACGGCCGAGGCGGCGCCGCCGGCGTCCAGCGGGTAGGAAAAGGTGGTCATGACGGTGCCGAAGAGGCCCGAGACGCTCAGCGCGAAGCTGAAGCATGACCACAGCGAGAAGTGGCGTTTGAAGACCTGGGGGTCAGAACTCGAAGATTCAAGGAAAAAGGAAAAAGGAAAAAAAGAAAGAAAAGAAAAAAGGAAAAAGAAAAAAGAAGAAAAGAAACGAAAAAAAGAAGAAAAGAAAAAAAGAAGAAAAGAAACGAAAAAAAGAAGAAAAGAAAAAAGAAAAAAACATACCGGCACGTAGCCCATCTCGGCCAGGGCCTTGTCGGCATCCGAGTCGTTGCCCGAGTCGCCCTGCCGGATGGCCTCCTTGGAGATGGAGTCGGTCCGCTCCAAGGGCCGCTCGGCGACCGGCGCGTCGACGGAGCTCATGGCTGGCTTCGCAGGGGTTGGCGCAGAAAGAAGGGGAAAGAAAGACGGCTTGAAGAGTCCTTCAAACCAGAATCATTACAGTGCCGATGCCAAGCGAGAAGCTGAATCCTTCAAGGGCAAAAAAAGGAACGGGAGGTTTTGAGAAGAAGAAATAGATAAAGGTGCAACGAGAAGAGGCGAGATATAGAATAAGAGGGAAAAAAAAAAGTATACAAAATATATTAAATTAAATACGAAAATGATTGAAAAAAAAGGCACAGCAGGGATAGCCCCCCAAGCCCAGGCTGGGGGTGGGGGGGGGGGGGGGAGGGAGGGGGGGGGGGCGTGTGTGTGGATTGCCAAGTACTCGTAGTGCATGTAAGATACGTATGCTGGATGTACTCGTACCCCCCGTATCTCTTATCATTGAACAGGGAAGGGGAGATAGCCGAGAGGTTCCCTGGCCTTTCGAGGCTGTTATTCCCAAAAACATACATTGTACACGAAACCGGGAGACCAGCAACCCCGGGCCAGGCAGATCTGCGGCGGCGGGGGGGGGGGGGGGGGGATGGGAAAGGGGACGGGGGCCAGGCATTCTGCATCTGCAGTACCAAGTTGAAGCCCACCAGTGGCGGCTCGGATGTTCACACACACGACCCTATCGCAGCAAAACATGCATACTCTTCGAAAGAGCAGATGCTGACTGATAGTACGGCTTCCCGCGCCGATCCAGGAAAAATCGGGGGACCACACGCTTCGAGAAAAAACACCCGACGGGTGGCTCCCTCTTTGCTCAGGGAGTTTTTATGAAAAAAAAAAAATGAAAAAAAAAGTGCAAAAACTGGGGTCGCCGCCTGCCGCGCCCGCCGTCGCCGCGCCGGGCGGTGACTAAACCAGGGAAGATGGGGCGGTGCGGCGGCGAATCGGAAGGCGGCGGCAGCCAGCGAGCGTCGTCGCCGCGGCGCACAAAGGGCGCACACCACAGCCCGCGCGTGGCAAGACGTGGCGCAAAAAGGCCCCTTTCAGTAGTAGCCTTTCAGGCCGCCCTGATAAGAGAACCAGAGAGCTTGGAGCTGCCTGCTGTTTTGGGCTGACCGAGTTGCGCTTTCTCTCTACGGAGTACGTACATATAGATAACCGCAGCTCTGAGATACGGACTACATACGTAATGGTGGAGCCCGCGTGGGAAGCGCGAAAACGCGCGCCAGGGTCGCACAGTTTGGCCGCGCAGATTCCACCGTGCACCCACACCGTGCAAGATAACGGTTGGTCCGAATCACCCCGTAGCGCCGCTCATTGGCTGGAACGGCGATAAGGGAACTCGTATCTCACATCGCAGGCAAGGCCGCAGGCAAGGATGCTTCCATGTTCCATGTTCCATACGGTATGTGTACGGCAGCCGAGGCGCCCCCTCTGCCGGACTCCATCTGCACTCCCACGTGCGACGGCCTGGCCGACGACACAAAGGAATGACACCACAAATCTCAACTCGTCCCCCACGCGGTTAACCAATATGTCTTGTCTCGACAGCCGACACGACCTGGCATCGTAGGAATCTGCAAAGAAAAGTCGCGAGATTTACGGCAATAAACCGATCCTGGCATGGCCCTCGTAGCTGGCCGCGACCCGCCCCGGTTGGCACTCGGCGAGAGCGCGAACAGCGTAGAGGTCCCGTGTCTTGCGGCTACGATCGCGAACAGCGTAGAGGTCCTGTGTCTTGCGGCTACGATCTCAGTCCTGCCGCGTCTCATCATTCTAAACACTGCTTGATTGAGCCTTATTGCATGTTCAAACGATAACATCCTTAACCAGTAGTAACTCGGACACCTTCCCTTAAACATACTCCAAACCAAGCTAGAGCGCGCGGGACACCGCTTGCCACGGCGCTGGAGCGGACAAGGGCCGTGGCGGCACGGTCTGATAGCCTTGCCAGTGCGAGGGGACCGCTGGAGACAGGGCCGACCCCGGCATCGGAAATGGCCCCGGCATGGGCAACGGCTCCGGCCCTGGCCCTGACGCCTTTGCTACATGCTGCTGTTGCCAGTACAATGCGTCCGGGGGCGGCGGCGGCGGCGGCGGCGGCGGCGGCGGCTGCTGCTGCATCCACCGTTGCCACTGCCGTTCCTGCTTCCGTTTCTCGCGCATGGCTTGGCGCTCCTTGGCCACAGCGGCAAAATAAGGAACGGTGGTCCTGAGATGCTCGATCTGCTCCTCAATCTTTTGCTGCTCTGCTGCGCTCAATGGCTTAAAGGGGATGCGCCCGCGAGGAGCATGCATCTGCCGCATCGGCAGGCCCAGATTGCAAGCGCCGCCTGGCCCGACTGTGTATGGAGCAGGCGGCGGTGGAAGAGGAAGCCCAGGTGGCGGCGGCGGCGGCGGCGGCGGCGGAGGTGGCGGCAGAAAGGGTAGCAGTGAAGGCACATAAGCTGCGAGTGCCAGCTGAGGATCTTGAAACAGGGCCAGTGGCACATAGACAGGATGGCCGCCGACGTGGAACGGTGCGAGATCCGGCGCCATCACCGGCTGGGCCCCGCCTGCCAATAACGGCATTCCGTTGGACACTTGAGCCGCGCCGGGCTGGCTATGGGAATCGCTCGTCATCGATGCGGCCGGCGGAGCGTCTGCGCCACGGGCTGCCGAGAAAGAAAACGTGGCTCGTGACGACTGCGGACTCTCCGAGAAGCACGGCCGATGCTCTGTCGGGGCCGAGTCGGCGTTGCTAGAGCTAGAGACGACAAACGTTGAAGCCTCCGGGTTGAGGGTCGGCGCTGCACCTTGCTTGGCAGACGAGCCTGTGATTACCGTCCCCGGCGAGAGGCTGCCGTGGGTTTCGTCGTGCTGCGTGCCCGACCCTGCCCGACTCTCCACGCTGGCCGCGTGGCTGCTCCCGTGTTGAGGGGGCTCTTGTTGCTGTCCATCTGTGGGGCGGTCTGACGTGTCAGGGGCCGCTTCTTTGGTCGTTCGTTGTTGCTCTTCGTTTTCCGAGAGTCGCTGTCGAAGCCGGTTCACGACAGAGTCGAATCGTTTGCGGTCCTCCGACACCGTTTCGCTGGACGTGGTGTGCACGCGGGCGTGCTGGAGACGAGGACGCTGGTCGTACTCTTCCCGCGTGTTACGAGGACGCTGATCGTACTCTTCCCGCGTGTCACGAGGACGCTGATCGTACCTTTCGCGGTCCGTGTTCCGAGGGATCGGGTCCTGGTCTCTCGGCTTCGCTGCCACGAGAGTCTCGTGACGGCCGCACTTGCAGGTTTCAGCAACAAGTGTCTTCTTCTCGCTCCCGGTGGCCTCGCGGATCCCCTGCCGAATGGCTCTGACCAGGTTGGGGTCTGCCGCATTCAAGAGCCCCAGAAGCTGGCCGTTGGATTTGCCCTCGTCGTCGGCCAAGTGAGCCAGTTCAGCCTCCGACCGGGGCGTGAAGGAGAATATAAAGCTGTCTCTGGCCGATGGATGGGCGATTTTGCTGACGCCGTCAATCGTGCCAACCAGACGGCCGGTGCTGCTGGCTTCTGGGATCTGGGGCGCCACATTCTCCTGTGCTGGCCAGCTCTTGGTGGACAGGTACTTCATTCTGGGCAGGGCACCAGCCGCGCGGGCGTCGGACGAAGCCGACTTCTCGCCGGTGCCCGCCGTGGCTGACGTGTCTGTGTCGGCGTCGGCTAGGTTGCTTTCTCTGCCGAGGCTGGCCAATTTCCGCCGTAGCTGGCTGAATCTGTCTTTTGAGCTCGAGCCTGGGTGAGAGCTGGCAAGGTCGCCGTTTTCGTGAGCCCTGGGTATCGTGGGTCTCGTCGACGCGCCCTCTTCAGACCCTACGCCTGAACTGTGCCGAGGATTGAGCTCTTCCACGCCGGAAGCAGACTTGTCTGGCCGCTGGGCGTCTGGCGATCGGGGCTGGCTAGAGATGGACACGTCTTTTGTGGCGGCGGCGGAAGAGGCTCCTGATCTCCAGCTCTTCGTTCTGATAATCTCATCGAACCGGTGACTTGCTTTCGCCGACGGCTCTGCATCATGGCTGTGGCTGTCCCGTCTGCGCGCAGAGGGATACTGCTGGCCACTGTTGTTGGATGTCCTCTCCGACGGGCGACTTCTAGCCGGAACAAGGCCCCTGCCGGGCCTGTTCTTCTGTTCAGTCGAGATGGTTGCCGACATGGAATGGCTTGTCTGTTATGTGCTCTGGTAGGTGCCGCCTGGTGATGTTGCAAGCGACTGGGCATATGGATTCATGCCTGTTTTGTCTGGACGGTTCCAGGTTGTTTATCGATCGCTTCTGCAGAGAAAAACAAAAAAGGCCAAACAGTGAAAATCGTGCAAAAGGCTCGGCTGTGGTCGCTCCTGGTTCACGCTTTGAAATCAATAGGCTGTCCGAGGGCTGTCCAAAATAACTCGAGTGTCTGATGTACTGATCAATCGTCGAATAGCAAAATAGGCAAGTTACGTGAAAAGAAGAGCACAGCGAGCCAGGACGAAAAAGGCAGATCGTGCTCCTGGTGAGGAACACAGGGGAGAAACAAGCAGCTAGTAGCTCCTTCTGCGTGGGGAAGGAACGGAAGAAACTCGGGTCGTCAAGGAGAAGAAGCTACAGCTGCTCAAAGAGGAAAGCTCCATCTGCGGCAGGCAGTACACGGAATCGGGAGACCAGCAACCCCGGGCGGCGGGGACGGAAAAGGAGAAGAATGCAGCCTGAATTGAGCGACTGAAGAAGACCAAAAAAGACACCAAAATGCCAGAAAAGTGCCAAAAAATGCAATAGAAGTAACAGAGATATCCTATCATCAAACCAGAAATACCGACATGCACGCTTGCTTCGCCCCTTACCACAGCGCTGACCTAGGAGGACTGCGAGCCCTGCCCGGATATAAAGGCACTGAACGCTTTCTGGGGGAAAAAGGTCAGTTTTCGAGTATACAGCGGAATGTAGAGAAAGGACCAGCGTACAGGGTTTCTCGTCTGGAAGTAGACGGTGCCGGGGCCGGTGAATTTGCAGACCAGGCCCTCGCTGGAAGCGAGGCCGGAGATGATGCCGCCCGACGCGACGCGCTCCAAAACATACTTTGTGTTCCAGGCGACGAGGTGGCCGTTGTCGACAATGTATTTTTCGTTTTCGATCAGCTGTGCTGTCAGCGGGAGAAGCAGAAAGAGAAAAATAGGAAAAGAGAAGAATAAACGACGCACGTCTTTGCGGATGATGGCGCCAAAGCTGCTGATCCACAGCAGGCCGGTGCCGCTGATGCGGTAGACCCAGAGGCCCTCGCCGCTGAACATGGCCTTGCCGATGCCCTGGCGCTTAAAGTCCTTGACGACGTTTTGGGTGCAGGCCAGGAAGCCGTCGTGGCCGACGGACCAGACCTCGGAGCCGGTCAGGCGGATGCTGGTAATGTCGCCCAGCATGGGCGGCCCCAGCAGCAGCTCGCCGGGCCCGGTGTAGGTGGACGAGCCCATGTCGCCGCCGGCGACGAGCTTCTTGACGCTGAACTTGTAGGCGCCGCGCAGCTGGATCGTCGGCGACATGGCAAACATGACGCCCGGCCGCGCCGTCAGCGGGCAGCCAATGGCCAGCTGCACCGTCAGGATCGTGTTGCAGTCGCGGTGGCTGATGCGGTAGCTGCCGCCGTTGAACGTGCCCACGTCGTCCACCACGGCCGCCGCCCCGGAGAACTGGCCCGCTGCCGGCGCGCCCAGGATCGCCGCGGCCGCCGCCACCGCGTCGCCCGGCGCCGTCGCCGCCGGGGCTGGGGCCGGGGCCGGGGCCGGCTCGGACTCTGTCTCGTATCTGCCGTTGGACGCGGCCGGCGACGGCGCCGACGGGGCCGGAGACGGCGCGGCCCCGCCAAAGGCCTGCGGCACGCCGTACTGGGCCACCGGGAGGCTGCCGTGAGAGGCCTGCGACGGGCTCCGGCCGTGCAGAGGCAGCGTGGTCGTGGCTGCCGAGCCGATTGGCGCCGCCGGCGGGCCCGGCGGCGGAGAAAAGGTCCGGGGCTGGCCCGACTGCTGCTGCGGCGGCGGCTGCGGCTGCGACTGTGGCTGTGGCTGCGGTGGCGGCGGGTATGTCGTCCGGGGTGCCGGGGCGGCGGCAGCGTTGCCGGGCGGCGGCGGATAGGAAAAGTTGGTGGCCGGGGGGCCGGACGGCGGGTGGGCCTGCAGGCCAAAGGAAAAGTTGGTCTGCGCGGCCGGCGGCGACTGTGGCGGCGGCGGATAGCTCTTCTGTTGCGGGGCTAATACAAAAACGGCCGGTTAGTGGGACGGAGCCGGCCAACGCGTCTCCGCTGCTGGCACTGGCACATACCTCCAATGGCCGCTCCGGGCGGGGCTGAAGCGAGAGAGAGAAAGAGAGAGAGGTTAGCAAGCGCTGCTGCTTCCGATAGAGCCACTGGTGCCAACGTACGAGGATAGTATTGGGAAGACATGTCGGGTCCTTGAGGGACGAGAGAAGCTGCGATCGGGGTGCTTGCTGGCGGTGGTGGTTTCCAGGAAGGCGCGTCGTGCTTTCCCCGCGTACTCTTGTGAGAGGGAATTACAAGAGAACACCAAAAAGAGAGAAAAGAAAAAAGGATGAGAAGGCAGGATGAGAATAGCAGGAGGGAGTTGCAGAGGTGAAATCAGAGAGAAAGAGCACAGGAAAAGCCGGGAGAAGGAGCTGAGAAGGGGTAGAAGGATCGCCCAGAGGCGGAAGGAATGGCTGGCGCGCACATGGCAGGACTCAGCCCGTCATAGCCGCTCGCAAGCTCTTGGCCTGTTGCGTCGGCTGCTCTCGCCAGCTCTGGCTGCTGCTGTGTGGCCCAATGGCAGGGCGCGTAGCTCGAGGCGGGCGCTTAAGACGGGGCCTCTGAACGGTGGGAGGGGAAGCCCGGGGGGGGGGGTGGAGGGGTCTGATTGGCCCTGCGTCTGCAACGGGCGACCAACTTTTGGGGTAGCCCGTTTCAGAGGAGCTTTCTTCCCTTGTGGATGGGGGCGAGGAGCAGCAGCCCGGATGCAGCTTCCAGACACCCAGTAAGCCGGCCCTAGCACGCCCGGCTCTTTTCTCCAGGCGTCTGAGCTCGACGTTTTCGTCTCCATTGTGCATCCGCTGATCGTTCCGGACCTGCTGTCAAAGTCCCGTGGGCTCTCTCTCTCCACCGGAGAAGCCCTAGAGTCAGTCCGTCCGGGTCTAGGAGGTGGACCAATCAGAGCCGCCATGTGCAGGCCAAGGCCAATGACGCAGGATCCGCAATGCTTTGTACTCGTATGCGCTAATGGGAGCTTCCAGAACGCACCTTTTTTTGATGGCTTTTCCGACCCAGGCTTGTGTCCTTGCGTGTATTGTACGTCGGATACGTGTTGGGAAGCCCTGCAAGACGCGCAAACCAATCCGGCCTCGGCAGACGTTCTGACCAGACGAATCGCGTTGCCCTTGCCCCGGACGGACGAAACCGATCACGCCACCATCCATTGACGAGCCGGAGGAAGCCGATCGATACGCGCCGGCGGACAAGACGGTACAGAGCCATGCTGCGCCAGTCAATGAGCTCTCTCCGTGCGCTGCTGCTGGAGGGGCGGCCGGCGCTGGTCAGAGCGCTGCGCACGCAACGCACGCGACCGTTTGCCAGCAGCAGCAGGCCGACGGCACCGAGCGCGACACGCCCGGCATCTGCCGTCGCCGCCGCCGCCGCCTTTTCGCCGAAGCCGCTGCCGCGGCGAGTCTTTCACACCTCGCGGCCCCGGCGAGCACAGCAGCGGCCGTGGCCGTCGGTCGGAGCCGGAGCCGGGGCCAGGACGGGTGCTATGGCGGAGCCGGCGTCGTTTAGCGCGCGGATGAAGAAGCTGTCAAAGGAGTACGGCTGGACGGCTGTTGGCGTGTACCTCGGGCTGTCGCTGCTCGACTTTCCCTTTTGCTTCCTGCTCGTGCGGACGCTCGGCACGGATAGGATCGGTATCCCCCCCTCCCCCCCTCCCTTTTTTCTTTTTCTCCCGCTCTGGTAGAGATGTATCCTGACAGAGTTACAGCGGTGGCCGAGCACTACGTGGTGGAACACATCAAGGCCGTCGTCCCGGAGAGTGTGAAGCAGCGCTGGGCCACGTACCGCGCCGCGCTGAAGAAGAACAAGGAGGAGAGCGGCACGGCGGCGGCCGAGGGGGGCGACGAGGAGGGCTGGGGCGTGAAGGAGGCCGAAGAACGGAACCAGACGGAAGCCAGTACGTGCAGTTTGTGGTTCGACCAGCTTCAGGACAGCTGCTACGACAGTTCCAGGTCCAGGACAGCACCCTAGGGCACAGCTAACGAATCACAGGCCTCGCAACGCAGCTGGCACTGGCTTACGCCATCCACAAGAGCTTCATCTTCATCCGGGTGCCGCTGACGGCCGCGGTGACGCCCAAAGTGGTCAAGGTGCTCCGCGCGTGGGGATGGAAGATTGGCAAGCAGGCCAAGTGACCAGACCAGGGGGCTGCGCATACTGTATTACCATCGACGACGGGCAACAGCGGAGCTGGGCCGGGCATTGGCGGACCGTCTAGACAGGAGTGGAGGACGAGTTTGGGGGCCGGGAGGTTTGCATAAAAGTATAGATGCGCGACCTGGCGCAGCCATCTCGGCGCAAGGGGTGTCATACGTGGAGATGTACGCGATAGAAGCGGTGCCTTTGCGTCCGGTCCTGAAGACCGTGGGTGGAATGGCGCCATGTAGGAACGCGCCGACAGCAACAACCTCACTCCAGAGTCACATCGCCGGGATCTACAATGGCATTCCATGTTGGGTGAGGCTGTGATATGTACTTACGTACTACGTAGCACCTTCTAATCTGGGCAGATTACAGTGCGCAGGCCCTGTAGACCCACTCCCGGGCGAGACCTGCCTGTTTGGACCGCCTTATCCGGCGACCGCCCATTTACGGCGGACATTTACGGCGGAACGATGCACTGCTGTCCGCGTCGGTGACTCTGAAGAGAGTCTGCGCGCGCTGATTGCGGCCAGCCTTTGATCGCACGGCCAACCGAGTCGTGGGCGTTGATCAGTCGCCAGCGCGACCTTTCGGACCTTGGACATTTCTTTTCTCCTGGTATCCTTACCGGAACGCCGCCATGAAGAGCACACGGGCCGACGGAGGCGGCCGAGGAACGAAGGCCCGGGCGAGACGCGCCCTGGCCCGCCCGGCGGTGCTGCTGCTGGGCGTGGTGCTGCTGCTCTCGCACGGGCGGTGCTGGCCGGCGGCCGCGGCCGCGCGCGTCCCGAGGCCGCGCGACACGTCCGTGCCGGCCAATTCGTCCCGGCCGGTCCTGGAGTGCTTCCAGGTGGCCCAGCCCGTGCTGACGCCGGACGGCCCGGCCACGGACCGCGGCCCGGTTTCGGGGGCGGCGCCGGGCGCCAGCTGCACGGTGGTGCTGATGGAGTACGTCTTTGGCAACAGCTACGGCGTGCCGTTTGTAGGTGAGCGTTTCTCGTGTCGTGGTGTCGTGGTGTTGTCGTGTCGTGGTGTCGTCGTCTCCTCTCGTGTCGTCTCCTCTCTCCTCTCCTCCCCTCCTGACAACCAGGAAACTACGTACCGCCGAGCTGCGCGTTCAACCGCGTGGTGATCAACTTCACGGCCGTGTCAGAGGGCCGGCAGTTTGACCGGCTGGCGCTCCTGTACCTCAACGACACGGAGGTGTGGCGGACCAGCACGGCCGAGCCGGTGGCGGCGCCGGGCATCCGCTGGGTGTACCTCAAGGACATGACGGCGTACCTCTCGCTGTGGAAGCATCCGCAAAAGGTCATCTTTGACCTGGGCAACCTGATCAACGACAAGTACACGGGCTCCTTCAACACGACGCTGACGGCGACCTTTTTCACGGCGACGGACCCGGACCCGGCTCCGCACCCGGCGGCGGCGGCGGCGCCACCGAGCGACCTCATCATCCCCATCTCGGCGCGCAACAGCGCCACGGGCGGCGGCAGCTACTTTACGCTGCCGCACGACAATGCGAGCAGCACGGTCAGCTTCCCGCGCAACGCCCGGCGCGCCGTCTTCTCGGTCTCGGCCAACGGGCAGGCTGACGAGGAGTTCTGGTGGGCCAACGTGCTGCAGAGCGACGCGCAGGCCTTTGCGGCGACGGCGGGCGCGTTCCCCGGCTTCAGCCCGTTCCGCGAGGTGCAGGTCTACGTGGACGGCCAGCTGGCCGGCGTGCAGTGGCCCTTTCCCGTCGTCTTCACCGGCGGCGTGGTGCCGAGCCTGCACCGGCCCATTGTCGGCGCCGACGTGTTTGACTTGCGCGAGCACGAGATCGACATTACCGCCTGGCTGTCCGTGCTGTGCGACGGCCGGCCGCACACCTTTGCCATCCGGGTGGCCGGCCTGGCCGACGACGGCCGGCAAGCGGCCGTGCTGACGCCGGCCGCGCTCGGTGCCAACTGGTACGTGACGGGCAAGATCTTTGTGTGGCTGGACGCCGACGCCGACGCCGTCACCACGGGCCGGCGGCCGGTGGTGGTGGGCGGCGGCGGGCCGGGCATCCGCATCGCGCACAGCGTGCAGACCAACGCCACCGGCGCCAACGAGACGCTGCAGTACTCGGTGGCGGTGGCGCGGAGCCTGAGCGTGCTGGGCTGGGTGCGCTCGCAGGCGTCCGCGGGCGCGGTCACGTGGACGCAGGCGCTGTCGTTCTCCAACGTCGGCCGGGTGACCGGCTTCGGCACCGGCCAGGTCAACACGATGCGCCTGCACGGCCGCGACGAGGCCGTCGCCGCCGCCGGCGCCGCCTACGCCTACAGCGCCGACTACGCCTATCCGCTCTACTGCAACACCACGACCGAGGTCTCGCCGCAGGGCAACCTGAGCCTGTGGGCCGACCTGGACCAGGGCCTGCAGCTGCAGGTGTCGGGCGCGGCCGTGTTCCCGACCGGCCTGGAGGCCTTTTCGGCGGCGGCGGCGGGGGCGGCGGCACAGCAGCAGCAGCAGCAGCAACCCTTTGGCGGCGGCTCGCTGCTGAGCACCAGCGTCAACGGCTCCGCCGGCTTCCAGCAGACGGGCGACGGCAAGAGCTCGAGCGGCTGGGGCAGCACGACGCAGACCTTTCGCTTCGACGGCCTGCGCGCGCCGGGCGCCCCTGTCCCGCTGTATGGGCGCAGCGTCACCGCCGTCAACGGGACCGTCGTGGCCGACGCCGAGTATGTCGCCGGCGCCCGGTCGACTACCCGGAAAGGGGATCAGGCCGAGGCCGAGGGGGGGAAGGGGTGGCTGGGCGTCTTTGCGCAGGCGCCCAGCCACGGCGGCTCGGGGCCGCGCGTGTTTATGGGCCGCGGCGGCTCAAATCCTGCAGTGGCTGAGGTGGGAGGTGGTGACCAGGTGCCGCTGTAGCTAGAGGAGCAAGGGCGCGCCCGGACGATCTACGAGCGAGCCGGCCTCGGGGCACCGGCGCGGCGGTCAGACGGCGTGACCGGGCCGGGCGACGGCCATCCGCGTCATCTGCGCCTGCTTGTAAAGGTTAGCTCTGAAAGACTGGCAAATGCAACAATACAGAACAGGAGCAAGAGCATCAGAAAAAGTGATTTGGTGATCTCGTTTATCAACACGAGGATTCAGTTGGCCGTTCAAAGAATTGATCATCATATGCTGGGGGGACAAGGAGAGAAGAACCTACCAGAAACGGCCAGGGTGCAGTGCAAGGACTGCGTGCAGGAGACTGTGCAGGAGAAGCGTGCAGGAGAAGGTGCAGTTGTGTTTGTGTCCAAGAAGAAAAAGCGCTTGAAGAATTTGCATTTATACCGCTGCACATCACGTGGCCTCTTGTCGCCAGGCAACGACCCACTCAGGCACAAGACACAAACCCCGCCCGTGGCTGCATATTAAATACCCCGCCAAAGCTGGGCCGCCAGATTGCGCGCCGTTTTGAGAAAAAAAGAAGAAGAGAAAAAAAAGACTTGACAACGTCAGCCCGACACCACCCTTCCCCCCGCCTCCCCCTCCTCCTCCAATCTGATTGTGTTTGTCGACCGAAAGGGACCCCCGCAGACAAGATGGCAGGTTCGTACAGGCTGTTGGCGAGACCCGTGGGCGGGCTGCCGGCCGGGACGGGACAGCCGGCGGCTTCTTTTTTTTTTCCGGGACACTGACCGCTGACGGACTCGACAGACTTCCAGACCGTGGCAGGTTCGTGCACCCAGGCCCTGTTGCGCGCGCGCGCAGCCGCAGGAGCCGGCCGCGAGGGGGGGCGGCCGAGTCGGCGAGAGGAAACTGACCGCTGCTGCAGACCAGTTTGTCGACTTTTACTACAACACGTTTGATGCCGACCGGAAGCAGCTCGCGGCTCTCTACGTACGTGCCCGAGACCCCCCCCCGGGACGCCCGGAGCGGGCAGCTAACCGTTTGGCAGCGCGACCAGTCCATGCTCACCTTTGAGTCGTCCTCCGTGCTCGGCGCCGCCGCCATTGTCGACAAGCTGGCCGTACGTTCTGTTTACCTTTCTCGCTCTCGCCCGGTCTCACATCATCTCCTCGCTCTCTCCGTCTCTATTCTCCTCACTCTCTCCGTCTCCATTCTCCCTCGCTCTCTCTCTCCCTCTCCCCTCTCTCTCCCTCCCCTATCTCTCCCTCGCTCCCCCCCTCCCACCTCTCCCTCGCTCCCCCCTTTCACCCCCCCCTTTACCCCCTGCTGACCCTCCAGTCGCTGCCCTTCCAGCAAGTCAAGCACCAGGTGTCCACCAAGGATGCCCAGCCGACGGCCGGCGGCGTGATTGTCCTCGTGACCGGCCAGCTGCTGGTGAGTGACACTACCACTGATATTGATGATCTCGGGCGGCCCCCTCTAACTCGGCCAGGTCGACGAGGAGCAGCGGCCCATGAACTTTTCCCAGGCCTTCCACCTGCAGCAGGACGCCAACGGCTACTTTGTCTACAACGACATCTTCAAGCTGATCTTTGGCTAAGACAGCAGATGCGTGTGGCATGGAAACACAGGATCACCACCACGACGGACGCGTGATTCGACGGGGGAAAGAAGACGGGCTGTCTGGTGTTGGCAGCATCTCTAGTCAATACAATGTTTATTTGTACAACGCGTCCCAAGGCGGCGCTGCTGCGTGCCGCATTCTCTGTTATTTCTGTTTCTTTCTCTCTTTCTTTCTTTCTTTCTTTCTTTCTTTCTTCTTTCTTTCTTTCTTTCTTTCTTTCTTTCTTTCTTCCCTCTCTTCCTCTCTCTCTTCTGCCTCTGCCTAAGACCCCCCCCCCGCGCCGTCGCTGTCGTCCAGCAAGATGTTGCGCACCCGGATGCCCTGGCTCTCGACGCCGTAGCGCCGCGTCAGCCCCAGCTGCCGCGCCTGCGCAATCTGCGCGTATGCCGTCTCGCCGCCGCCGACCATGATCATGGCTATGGGCTGCCGCCGCGGCAGCCCGCCGGGCGTGTGCTGCGGCTCGTCCAGCAGCGGCCGCACAAAGTCGTCTGCGTCGTCGTAGAAGGAGGCTTCGCCGCTGCCGCCGCTGCCGCCGACCACCACGTCGTCGTTGTCGCTCACCACCACCACCAGCTGCAGGCTCTGCGGCCCCGGCACAAACGCCGGCACGCGCGCCAGCTTCTCCGAAAACGAGCAGCCGCCGCGGCGCAGCACCAGCACCTGGTGGTCGCGCGCGGCCGTCTCGGGCAGCGCCGCGTCGCAGGCGCGGCCGCCGGCGTACACCGTCGTCCACGGCAGCAGCGCCGCCGGCACGCGGCCCGACCCCGGCATGTGGGCGCCGCCGGGCACGTCGACCGCCGGCAGCGGCGCCGCGCCCACGCCCGACGGCACGATGCCCGTCAGGTTGAGCACCACATTGACCGGCCCGTCGCCGTTGCCGTCGCCGTTGCCGTTGTCGTCGCCGTGGCCGCGGCCGCGCTGCCGGCGGCGGCGGTGATGCCGCCGCTGCTGTTGCTTTGGAACACGGCCGCCGCCGCCGCCGCCGGGCGAGGGCGTCGCGTGCGGCAGCCCGTCGAGCGTCGACACAATCTGCCGCCAAAAGGACTTGACCAGCGTGCCGATGCCGGCCGACCGCACGGGAGCCGCGAGGCCGTCTTCGGGCTGTGCCGCGCCCGCGCCCGCGCCGGCCGCATCACCGTCCACGACCACGAGCACGCTGCCGTCGTCGTCGTCGTCGCTGCCGCCGTTGTCGCCGCCGCCGCCGTTGTCGTCACCACCGTCGCCGCCGCCGCCGCTGCCGCCGCTGCCGCCACCACCGCCATTCATCCACACCGCGTGGTGCAAGTGGTGGAACTTGACGACGAGCGGGTCGCGCACCACGCTGAAGCGCGGGTCCGAAATGTGCCCCAGCAGGCCGCGGTCCATGACGAGCGCCTCGTCGCGGCCCATGGGCATGCCGTTGACACGCGTCACCCGCCACGTGCGGTCGCTGCCGCTGCCGCCGCTGCCGCCGCTGCCGCCCTCAAGGTGAAAGGTCAGCTTGAGCCCGGATATGCTGCGCACGCGGATCTTGTCGTTGGAGAGCCGGTGCAGCGTGAGCGACGCGCCGAAGCTGCCGCCCATGGCCACGTGGAAGCCGTGGCCGAGCGATCCGCCGCTGCCGCCGACGCCGCCGCCGCCATAGTGGTGCTGCTCGGACGGCAGCGTCGCAAACTCGAGACTCATCTCCAGCGGCTGCTGCACACGCGCACACACCCCGTCGTCGGGCATCAGCGACGGCGGAAGCGTCCACGGAAAGAACGGGCGGCTCTCGCCGCTCACGTCCTGCTCGGCGGCATCGACGTCGGCGTCGGCGGCATCGGCGTCGGCGTCGTTCTTCCTCCTCCTCCTCCTCCTCCCCTCCTCCTCCGCGCTCACATCCAGAGCGCGCTGGTGCAGGTGAGGCACCAAGTGCAGGTCCAGCATCTTGGCCGCGTGGTAGAGGTCCGTCCGCGCCGTCATGGCGGACCCGGTCAGCGGCGCCGGCGCCGGGGGGGCGGGGCAGGTGTGCGTGAAGCCTTGGCCGTCGTACAGCCCGACGGAGCGGCTGCTGCTGTCTGCGCCGCCGGTTTTTTCCGGTGCTCTGCTGCTGCCGCCGCCGGCTGTTTCCGGTGCTCTGCTGCTGCCGTCTGCGCCGCCGGCCGTTTTCGGTGCTCTGCCGCTGCCGTCCGTGCCGCTGCCGCCGGCCGTCGCTGGCGCTCTGTGGCGGGCCGCCGGGATCATCAGCGGGTGCCCCTCCGTGGTAAAGACGTAGGCGGCGTCGAGCGAGTTGAGCGGGTGGGCGTCGTCAAAGAGCAGGTACATGTACTTTGCCGTCTCGCCCAGAAAGAAACTCTCCATCCGGTCGCTCTTCTGGCCGTCCAGCACGTTTTGCAGGCCGGCCCAGCCACAGCGCGTCCAGCAGCGCCGGTAAATGTCGCGCTGCACCATCTCGCCCACATACAGGTACCACGGGTCGTGCGTCGCCCGGTACAGGTGGTACGTCGACTCGATGAACTCGGGCCGCAGCGGCCACCAGCCCAGCCCGCCCTCCACCGTGCGGTCCCGCAGCGACCAGCGCTCCGGCAGCGCCGCGTACTTTGTCCACACCGCCGTGTACAGCAGGTTCGTCTCCACCGCCTCCTCCAGCTCGCCCGCCAGCGTCAGCAGGCCCGGGTAGTACGCGCCCAGGCTGTCGATCCACTGCGCCGCCAGCGAGCCCGTCCAGATGTTGACGTTGACGTAGTGCGGGTGCTCGCGGTCGCTGTAGAGGTGCCGCTTGATCGCCGCGTGCGCCTGGTGCCACGCCTGCAGAAACGCCTCGGCCGAGTTCTCCTCGTCGCTGAGCCGCGGAAACATTGTGTTGGGATCCAGCCAGGCCTCCGAGTCCGAAGCCGCCGCCGCCGCCGCCGCCGCCGCCGCCGCCGCCGCCGACGCGTTGGGCAGCGCGTGGCCCGACAGCAGGATGTGGCTCTTGAGCGCGTACTCAAAGAAGCTGTCCGCCCCGGCCCCGATCACTGAGTAGCCGCCGATCCACCGGCCCTGCTCCGCGTCCACGCCCGCCCCGATCAGCCCAATCTCGCTCCGCCGGTACCACACCGCCCAGAACGCCCGCTTCGCCAGCTGCTCAAACCGCACGTCCCCCGTCAGCCGGCTCAGCACCGTGAACTCCAGCACCAGGCTGCCCGCACCCGCGCTGCACGTCTCCGTGATTTCCTCGGCCGCCGACGCCGATGCCGATGCCGATGCCGCCGCGCCGCTGCCCGAGTTCTGCTGCTGCTGCTGCTGCTGCTGCTTCTTCTTCTTCCGCCGCTGCTGCCGCTGCCTGCCATCACCGTCGTCGCTCTCGTCCGTCGCCACCGCTCCGTGCAGCGGCGAGTTGTGGTAAAAGGGGATGCCGTGCCGCAGGTTCACGCGCGGGTACGGCATGCCTGTGGGCGTGTAAAAGGCCGGCAGCAGGCGCGTGCCCAGGTCCAGCGCCAGCCGCAGCAGCTGGCCGTCGTAGCGGAATCCGTTGGGCCAGAGGATGGAGCCCGTGCCCGCGCCCGCGCCCGCGCCCGCGCCCGGCTCGTACCCCCGGATGGGCAGCTCGCCCACCGCAAACAGGTGTGCGCTCAGCAGGCCGCCGAGGCCGCGGATGACCGTCTCAAACACCTGCACCTTGCTGTCGACGTCGAAGCCGCGCGCGCGCGTGCCCTGCCCGCTCGGCTGCCCCGGCCGGCCGTCGCCGTAGAGCTCGACGAGCGCGGCCACGCCGTCCTGGAAGTCGCGCAGCGCCTTGGCCGCCACGCCGCCGTCCTGCGCCGGCGCCGAGGCCAGGATCGCCAGCGTCGAGAGGCTGTCGATCAGCGTCAGCGAGTAGTTGCCCAGCACGTCGTTGAGCTCCACGTTGCGCGCGTTGCCGCTGTCGCGCGTCAGCGGAATGCACGACACCGGCCGCAGCTCGTCCTCGGGAAACGCAATCTGCATGTAGTTGTCAAAGCCGTGGTAGAACATGTCCACCGTCTGCCGCCGCAGCTCCGCCATCCGCTCCGTCCCCATCGCGCCCGCTCGCGGCAGCAGCGGCCGCCACACCAGCATCCCCGCCACCAGCATCCATAGCGTCATCCACAGCGTCGGCCTCGATCTTTTTCGCCGCCACGTCAGCGGCGGCGGCGTCGTCGCCGCCGTCGTCGTCGTCGTCTCAGCCATGTCGCAGCCCGGCCTTCCTGCCAGTGCTGCCGCTGCTGCCGCCGCCGCCGGCCAGCACCTTCCCATGCCTTCACGGGCCGTAGCGTCCAGTAGCAGGACGAGGCATAGGGAGGCAGGGCCGGGTCGGAAACGATGCCGTGTCGACGAAGAGCGCTCTTCCTTTGTTTTGGCCCGTCAGGACCAGAGACCCATGGTCTTGCAGAAAAGAAGCAATGACAGGATCAGAAGAACAGAAAAAAAACAAGGCGCAGGAAAGAATCGGAACAAGGGGCGAGAGAACACGCTCCGAAACGACCTGTGCGCGCTGCCAAAAAGTTGGTGATACTTGGACAGCCAGTCGTTGCGGCGATCCACCCTGCCCGGCCGAAAGGTGGCCTTTCCCCACTGCGATCATCAGGCACGTGATCCGCCTTTCCGCCAGTTTTTTTCTACTTTGGCCATGCCCATAGCCGCGCAACTGCGCGCAAGAGCGCTCTTTATAGGGTGCAAGTCGACATCGTTCACTCAGCCTGATGACAAGGTTGACAAGGTGAAAAAAACTCTGGGAGCCGGCATCGAGCTACCAGGACCTATTTAAAAACGCATCCGAGGGTGATGTAATCGCTCGGCAAAATGACAACATGGCTTCTTCAAGGGACACGGGTGAAAATCTATAAATATCCGAGAAAAAAAGACAGGAAAAATAGGGCGCAAAATGTTGGTCCTGCGTCGTCGTCTTGTATTTTTCTCTTGGCTAAAGCTACAAGGCGCATACATGTGACGGTTACCGTGGCAATATGTACCTGTGAGCGCAAATCCTCGCCTTTCGTCAGAGATGGCGCTGCCACGTTGCAGTTTTTATATCTTGTCCCAATCCCAGGCGTCCGAGTCATATGCACAAATCTTCCCCAGAATAGCTCCCGTTCAGTCGTCCAGTCGTTCCGTTGTCCAGTTGTCCAGTTGTCCAGTTGCCGTTCACCCAATCGCCCAGTTGCCCCCCAATTTCCACCCATTATCACTGTTGCTCAGAATTTCCACGGCCCTTGCCAGCTCTGCTGCTGTTCCGGTTCCGGTGAATCCTCTTGCTGCTTCACCTGCCAGCTCTGCAGTTGCTCTTGTGCCTTTTGCTGCTGCACTCGCCAAGTTTGTTGATGCTCCAGCCAGCTCTGTTGCTGCTGCTGTCCTTGGGGTCCCTATACCCCGGAATGGGACGAGCTGCCGGCATCGTCCAGTCCGCCTCCGTATTTGTGGTCCATCTGGTCCAGGATCTCGGCTTCCTGGTCCGACGTGTATGCTTCGGCCTGTACGGACGGAGCATCGTTCATCTGGTCGTAACTCGCGCTGGCGTGCTGCTGCTGCTGCTGTTGCTGCTGCTGTTGCTGGTGTATTTGCGGCAGGCTGAACTGAGGGTGGTGAGTTAGGCCTGCGGAATTAAAGCCTGAGGCCCAGCCTGGCGTAGCCAGCATGTGATCGGCGCTCTGCTGCGACTGCTGCTGCGCCTGGTTACCTCCCAGGGAGCGCCGGCGCAGGGCGCTTTGCTTGCGGCGGCGCAATTTCGACGCCTCGTCATAGAGCGGCTCCTCCAGGCGGAGGCGCACCAGCATCATCTCAATGTCCACAGGCTTCCAGTCCCACACCTTGCCGCCACCTCTCTCCTTAAGCAGGGCAGTGACACGAGAATACCTCTGCAGCTCGTCTTCGCGGTACACCCGCAGTAGAAGCTCCAGCTGTTAAGTCGTTAGTTTTTTGTCCGATTTTCTCCTTTACAGAAACTAATAAAAAAAGGTATGCGCACCTCGCTTTCCGGCCATTGGACGTACTTGCGGAATGCCCTGGTGAACATCATCTGCAAGCGCGCCGTGCCTGTCGTGCCGGGAAACCTTTCAGTGAACTTGTGGGAGATCAAGTCCCACATGCCCTTTCCCCGGACGTTCTTGAACTGCTGGTGCAGCTGGTACAGATACCGCTCTTCCTCACTGGCCCTGTCGCTGATCGTGACGTAGGGCAGTTTGGTTGATACCGCGGCATCTGCCACCGCAGCCACGCCATCGGCCTCGCCGTCACCGCCCCCCTGAAGCAGGGACCGCACGTCCGTCGTGTCGCTCCTAGGCGTGCGCTCGTCGTGGGCAGAGTTGCTCCCGGCGCCGACGACGGCGGCGGTGGCCTGTCGAAGCCCGACGGAGGAATGCCGGTGATCCCTTGAGGAGCCTCCTCTCGCGGTGTTACCGGGTAGAAGACTGCCCGGGGAGCTCAGCACGGTCGGGTCGCGGTAATGCTGAATGTTGGACGGCCGGAAAGGTAATGGGCCAGGCTGGGTGAGCATGGGGGCTCGGCTCTGCTGCTGCGACTGCTGCTGCTGCTGCTGCTGCTGCTGCTGCTGCTGCTGTTGCTGCTGCTGCTGCTGTTGCTGTTGCTGCTGCTGGGCGATGGCGCCAGCCTGGCTGTGCTGCGAGAGCGCGGACGGACCGTTCGTTGCGTACGACGGGTGTGGCTGGGGCAGCCGCTGCTGGTAAAAGGCACCGGCGGTGTTCAGGAACGGATAGTCCATGGAAGAGGTGCTGGCGGCGACTTCCGGGGCGGCTGACACGGCCGAGTAGGGGGAAAAGTAGGGCTCCATGGACGGCGTCGCGGACTCGCTCTTAACATTGGAATGCACATAGTTGCCGACTTCAAAGGTGGGTGCCGTTGGGTGCTGGTCGGGCTGTGCGGAAGCTGTGACGGCGTAGGGATAGATCATGCTTGACGAGGCAGGGGGCGTGAGATGCTGGTACGGGTGTGCGTGGATGCCGACGGCCTGGGGCGGGGACGGAGACGGATGCGGATGGGCCGCAACAAACAGTGGCGAGGAATCGGTCACGCCGCCAATGTCCTGCTGCGCGTGTTGCTGTAGGTGGACGGGATGCTGCCGATGCTGCTGCGGGAGCTGCTCAGGCGGCTGGTGAGGATGATGATGATGCTGCTGATGATGATGATGGCGCTGCTGCTGATGCTGCGACGCCGGCGAGCCTAAACTGGACGTAGGAGTCAACAGTTCAGAATCGGCTATGACCGGGAGGCTGAAACCTGACGCCTGGATCAGAAGAAGAGTGAGCGCCTATACATGCAAATGCACAACATGGGAAAAAGTGAAGGCAAGGTGAAGCTAAAGTTATAGCTGTCTTGCGCTTTTCGGAGGTGACGTCGCGTTATAAGATGACGGGGCCAGAAATGGCTGCTGCTGTTTTATAGGGGCCAGGGAGAAACTAGAGAGCGACAACTAAAACACGCTTTGCCAGGGCAGAGCAGGTGAAAGCAGGTGTATCGGAGAGGAGGGGGGGGGGGAGGTTGAAAGGGAAAGCGGCGACAAACTAGGCGTTCATCCCTAAGGCTAAAATAAGGTGGTGCTAAGGTGCTAAAGCAAGGACGCGCAACAAAAATACATACCGCACTGTGAGGTAAATCATATGCAGACGTACCGATACAGCAGCCGCCGCCGTCCATATCGGAATCGGTTTGTATGTCGGTGCTGTGCTCCGCAACGCGGGCGGAATAGTGCGCGCCTAGCATATCGAGATGGATGCGTAAATGTGACATCCACCGGCGGGAGAAGTCCAGCAGCTGTTCGGAGCGGCCGTTGTCTTTGCTGGGGCAATGTTCTGAGCTTTTCTGAGCGCGGCGATGCTCTCATCTCCTTCTCTTCTCCTCTTCTCTTCTCTTTTCCTCTTCTCCTCTTCTCTTCTCCTCCGCGAGACCTGTAGCTGCGCAGCCTCGGTGAGCTTTCTTATCCCCCAGTGCGTTACTTTGGACACGTCTGGATGCGGACGAAAGCACACTACTGCCCGGTGGGAGGAGGGTCCAGGGAGGCGAGGGGAGAGAGAACGGCGAAGAGGCCCGAAAAGGCCAAAGGAGACTTGTTCTTGTATCGATCCGAAAACAGAACAAAGGCACCAGGCCGAGGGGGCCTAGAACTGTAGAGGAAAGGACGCCCCGAGCCAAAAAAGGCCACGCGAGCGAGCTGACGGCAGGTGCGCCGGGGAAAGGGGAGGTGGCGATCGTCTGGACTAGGCTGTGGTGGGACAAGCGGTAATACGCCGAAAAAGAAAACAAAAAAAGGCACGCAGAATCGGCTTGCGTGAATGGGAGGTTGTGAATGGTGAATGGCGTGCGGAGGCAAGGGGTTCTAATTTTATCTGAATAGGAGAACAAAGCGAGGAATGAAAAAAGTAGGGGGAAACAGGACCAGCACGAGTGTGAGAAAGGGATCGCCGCCAGGCAAGAACGACAACAATAGGCGCAAATAGAGCAACTCCCCGTTGCTGATCTGCTCTTCTTCTTGATGCCACGGCCTCGCAGTCCTCGCCGGCCGGATGTGACAGTGTTGCACAATGCACAATGGCAGTAGAAGGGGAGGGTCAAGGCAGAAGCAACTTCAACTTGCACTGATGGCGATCCACAAGGAGGAGATATGAAAAAAGGTGCAAATGGCAAGTCCAAAACCTCGGAGAGTCGGAGAGGGGGGCCCTGCACATTAAAAAGGCAATGACGAGGAAGGACGGCGAAGAAACGGACATGCAAGGAGGGCGTGGAGGCGGTAGTGCAGCTGCGATTCTCGAGCGTTTAGGACCCCACGAGCAGCAGTGAAGAGAGAGACACACACACGCACACACGCACACAACACACACACACACACGAGCACACCTGGAATGGGCTTAGGTCTCCCCGCCCATCATTGTGCTTGCTTCTCTTGCCCTCTTTGGGCCGGTTTTTTCTGTGAAGCCCCCAGTCTGCCTCGTCTTGCCCGTTTTTGTCTTTTTTGTCTTTTTTGTCTTTCAATTTTTTTTTTCCTTTGCTTCCTGCCTTTCTCTGCGGCTTGGCCGGTGCTGGAGCAGGCCCGGTCGCAAAAGACCGACCGCCGGCGGCCGTTGCGAGCCTCCGCAGCCGTATCTTGCATGTGCGCTCGAGCCTGGACTCTCTCGCGGCCCCCTGCCTGCCTGCCCCGTTTCTACGCCCCGCCGAGGTGCGCGCGCGGACTGTGCACACTTCTGTCAAAGCAGCTGCCAAACGGTGACAGCAACAGAGCAGAAAATGTATCTATTTACAGAGTGTAGCGTATTCGTGGGCTACGTACGCTATATCTCTGCTAGCCGCTCATCCAAACACGCTGTGGAGTGGCCCTCTTTGGCCCTAAAGGACCGGTGTGGGGGAAGGGATGAGACAGCCTGGGTTGTGCGGCTGTTGCGCCGGTGCGAGTGGAGCGCGCGCGCACAGTTTACGTTGCGAGACTTTTAGCCGGGGGGGGAGGGGGGGGGAATGGAGGGGGCATCGCAAGCGAGCGAGGAGGGCTTGGGCAGAAGTGGGGCTAAACGGGGAACTTGGGGAGGGGGGGGGGTTGATGGGGGAAGGAGGGGCTGCGCCGCCTGCAAAGCAAACGAAGAAAATACGCGCGGGGCCGAGAGAGAGAGAGAGAGAGAGAGAGAGAGAGATAGCAGGTCAAGAAACAACCAGCAAGACGGCAGGCAAGTAGAGCGACCGCCGAAAGATCCAATCGGAGATGCAGAAAGCCACGGCAAAATGACAGATGACTACTGACCAGATCCACGCGGTGTGGCGTGTGTACACATGTATAGAAGTACGTCAAGACTTTCTGTAGCGATACAGAACATACAAAGGCCGCCGCCGCGCTCCGGCCAAAGACGGAAAGAAGACGAGCGACGCGAGAAGCCCCTCCCGGAGCTTGCACTGCTAGGGCCTGATGCCTGCGCTAGAGACAGCGACAGCGAACCTTACAGGGCAGCCTTGCCTGGGGAAAAAAAAAGGGCTTGTGTTCCCACAGCCCCAGTAGAACCGCCTAGCGTGCAAGCCCCTACGGACCGCCCAAGTGGCCCGCAGCGGTATCCCATCTTTGCCCCTCTGGGTTTCTTTCTTCCCCATCCGCCATTTATCCTCTTTTGGAACACAAAGATGGGCTGCGCGTCTGCCTTGGCCCTGCCGAAACGAGACACATGTCGCGCGTGCGCGAGTGGCAGCCAGTCCAGATTGTGCGTCGGACACGCCGTTCCAGGGACGAGAAATGCAACGCTGCCTTGCACGTCATGGCCGGGACGAGTAAGCGCAGGTGATGCGCAACGGCGAAAAAAGGGCTGATGAGTAGATACGAGCACCATGGCGAGCTAAGGCGGCGGAAGCCGATGGCTGCTGGGGTGCAAGTGACACGTAACATGTCAATGCAGAGACGCGATTTCCAGGTGATCGGTGCTACGCTGAATGTACAGCAGAGACGGCAGACACGAAGAGCAAAAAGGGCCGAACAAAAGGTACTGGCAGGGGGCTCAGACACGCTCGCAAGGGCAGAAACAGTGCTGCAGGCGCACATGCATGACTGTGCGACAGAAGCAAAGCGCGCACGGGCGGCCCTGCGACGTTCGTTACCGCTTCCGCGCAGCAGTGGTACACGGGCCTGTCTTTTAAGATCAGGCGATACGTTTTTTTCCAAACTTTGGTTGATCTGGACGATCCAAAGCTCGTCCACCTGTCCGTTGTCGTTGCATGTCCTGGTGCTCCGTGGAGGAACGTTTTATTCGGCCTAAAATGAGGCCGACTTCAGCGAGCAGGCCCCACCGAACCAAGCTGTCGGGTCGGTCCCACTTACGCTTAACCTGGTTGCGAGGTTTTGATACCACCCACCCTGCAGGCAGACCCCCTTGCTTGCCATTTTGTTCACGGGGTATCTTATCAGGAGAGCTGGATTGAGACCTTTGGGGGGGGAAGAGGGGGCCTTCTGCGCCTTGAAACAGCGCCAAGGATTAGGGGCAAGAACGCTCTTGCCATTCTGTTGCATGGTTCATGCTGTAAGATACGTTCAACTTACTTACAGGGCGGTAGCGCTGGCGACCGCTGGAGCCACCCGCAACAGCAAACAGCACAACAGCACAACTGCACAACAGCCCCGATTCGGTAGCGCACCGTTCCGTTCGTCCAGCATTCATCCAACTCCCAACGGCTCTTTTCATTTTCCCCTCCATCTGGCACGTATCAAGGCGCCCCTCCAAATAAGGTGTGATATGTGCGATATGTAGAGCTGCTGTGCGATATGTAGAGCTGCCTGGGAGAGAGAGCTGCCTGGGAGAGAGAGAGGGGGGGTCACTCCACAGTTGCTCCATACCCGCGCGCTTGCAGTATGCACGCCGCCCCTCTTTTGCAATGATTTGGCATCCTGAACCAGCGAGGAAACTTGATTTCTCCGGCTGCTGTGCGCAGAATTGGGCCGTCTGCCTGTGGCCATGCATCTACTTTTAGATTTTCAGCTCTGGTGGCCAAAGCACCTGCTCTTTCTGCTCTGATAGCCCCCACGTGCCCAAAAACGCGCATGATTCGGCGGCGCGCTCTTCCTTTCTTTGTGCCAGGTCGCCGAACACCAAAACTAGTGACATGTGTCGACTCCGGTGACACCCCGGCCCTATAGTGCGCAGGGGGGACTGCGGCCGTGCTTTTCTTTTCTGCCTCGGACGTGGTTCTCTTCTGCCTCGGACGTGGTTCTTTTCTGCCTCGGACGTGGCCAATCTGCCCTGCCAGCCAGCTGGCTCAGAGAGCCCCCCCCCCTGTTCTTCTGCGTGCAGACCGCGCAGCATCTGACAATCAGGGGTAGCTGGAGCCGATGTGGCCGGCATGCGAGAGGGCATCCTTGCACCAACGGCGCCTAGGGCTGACAGGTGCCGCGCCACGATGCAGCGCAACCTGGTTCTCCCAGTATGGTTCTCCAGCATGGTCTCCAGCACGATCTACCAGTACCGTAAGGCGGCTGGCTCCGGTCCGACGACGCAGCCTGAAACGAGCGGCCCAGCTACAGACAGCTGCTGCCCGCACTGTTTGCGGCCCAGCCATGCCGTCCGCATCCGTCCAACAACACGCAACCGCGGACCGTGGCTACACACTTTTAGAAGGGGGGGGGGGGGGGGGGAGGGACTTGGTCTCCCTTTCGAGATCTCACTTCATCCTATCGTTTCATTCGCTTGCACACTAGTCTTTCCGCTGGCAGCGACACGTCTTGCCTACTTTACGTCTTCTCGTGTCGATCGGTGACCAAACAGTGTGGCCTTATCAGCAGTATATTGCATGCGATTGCATGCACAGTTTCGCGACGCGCAATGTTTCCTTTTCTGGCATGGCGCACTCCTGCCGGTATTGAGAGTCGAGGCGCTAATCGGCTGGAAGAGGGAGCCAACAAAACGCACCAGCTAGCCGTTGCTGTACGGCCCTTCTGGAGCGCAAGAGTAGACCCCTCCATGCCCCGAGCTTGCAAAGCGCTGCTGGCGGGATATCTCTTCTCTTCCCCGAGATACGACTCTCCTCTCTCTCTCTCGAAAACACGCTCTATCGTGTGTATTTCTTTCCTTTCTTACCCGCCGCCATTTGCCGCAGATCTGCAGTCGAGCCCGGGCTTGCTCGCCTCCGGTTGCTGGAACGGCACTGGGGATCAGCGGATGAGAATAATAAAAGTCATCCAATGAGAGGCGGCGGCTGCAGCGCCGTTTTCAGATCGACGCATGGCGGCTCTCTTTGTTGCTTTGTATCCGCCATGGACTACACCGGATAATGGAGGAAAGTACAAGCCCTAGGCAGAAGGTGCTGCGCCGATATTTCTCTACTACCGGGTCCAGGCCCGTTGCTTTTTCAGGCCTCACTGCGGCGAAGACCAGCGGTACAGCGGCCTGGGCCCGGGTTTGTCCGTTTCATGTGCATGGGAATTGGTTTCGGTCTATTGTTGGTAGATCGGCTCGATGCGTTTTGAATGTGTGCTGTGCAAATAGACAGCACTACTGAGTCCCTTTTGCGGAACAAAGCCCAACCTCGACGAATTTGATAAACAAAAACGACAGCTATTGCAGACTTTCCGTCCAGGCATTAGAGTCGGTGATTGGTGCATGAAAGGTGGTGGAAAGGCGCGGCAAAGATCACCAGATTTCATGTGCAGCACACGTCACTTCCTGAACTGGCCTGCTAAAGTCAGCGATAAAACGGGCCTCGTCATGCACTGGGAGCACTCGGCATCACATGGGACAAATACACAAAGTGCCGAAAGCAAAGAAAACCACGGCCCAGGCGCATTGCCACACGCAGGACGGCGACCGGCTGCTTTATCCCAAAGTACCGCCCCCTCGTGGCTCCCGCGCCCAGTCCCCAATTTCCGGGGTGAGCTTAGAAGCCGAGCAGTGCTGATCTCGACGATCCGTGCTAGGTCGTCCCAGCTGCAGGAACGGAACCGGAAGGGAGCGGGAGAGAAAAAGGATGGTCTAGAGCGAGCAGAGCCCAAAGCCATGGCTCGTCTGCCCAAAAAGAAAGCAGAAACATGTGGCAGATGCAGGGGTCTTGTGACGGTATCTTTTCCGTGGCCCCCAGGGCAGGCCGAGTCAGACCGGCTTTGTGCACGGCGCCACCGAAAGGAAGCTGGGGCATCCGTTTGCCTCTCGCCAGTGCGCCTACAAAAGGTGGCAAACACAACAAAGAGAGTTGAGCCCGCCAATCTGGCATGCACCGCCACCCTGGAAGAAGACTTTGGTCGAAGAAACTCTTGGAGAAACTCTTGGTAGAAAATACTCTCGGTCGAAGAAAATTAGAAATTACAACCGCAGCGCTTTGCACCCAGGAAGCCCGAGACGGTGATTCGCCACACAGTGACGGCAAGGCTTGGCCGATTTTGCATGCACTATTGTCTTACATGGTTGCCCAAAGGCAATAGTCTGCGAGCTCAGGGAAACCAAAGCCGCTGATAGAGCCGTTGTATTCCTACAAACTGCCGACCGCGCCCGCTCTTTCATGGACATTGAGCCGATGCACTGTCCCGATGCCTGGCACTCATGTTGCTGAGAGATCAAGCAAAGGCGCAAGGGAAGCGAAACCAATAAAGCTCTCACACAAGTCTTGCCTGATACGAGTTGCGGCAGCCGCTGAAAATATGCAAAATGCCAATCCCAATCACGGCAAAGGGATAATATTGGACAATGCCAGCTGAAAAGGAAAAGAAAAAAAAAAAAAGAGGGGAAGCACAACCATCTAGATCGCACTGCGCTCATGTGGCCATGGCCGTCTCTGATTAGCCACTCTGAAGTCGGATTTAATTTCTCCAGTCCTCTTCTGCCCGGCTCCACACACACCGATCTCCGTATAGTCAAGACCGTTGACTTTTTTGCGTTGGCCAGTTGGCCTGTCTGCCGAGACAGGTAGCAGAACAGGGCCCGAGAAGCCGTCGTGACAGCGAAGCCATTTGGCAGACGGCTGTTCCGCCCACGAGGCCCGCACTCGGTGCTCTGGATTGAAACCTGCCGCTTCGACGACTGTACAAGACGAGCTTCTGATGGCGCGGCTGGTTTCCATCTGCCATTCGCCCAGCAAGCGGATAACCTCCCCAGCCGGCCACGTGTGCGGTGTGCGTCTACACTGACTGGGAGGAAGAAGAAAAAAGGCAAAAAAAAACCAAAAGTCCGCATGTGCCAAAACGTAATAGGCCGTTGCCACAGGACCGTCAGCGCTGGAAAAAAAGATCTCGTGGCTGCGTGGCAGCGTGTTTTTGCTTGTTTTTGTCATGGTTTCCCTTCTCTCTGCTCTAGAGTCAGCAACGCCCGCCGGAGCGGGGACCCCAATGCGGTTACCAGCGCCGTCTCCTCTCGGGGATGCCGCTCTGCCTCCCGAACCCCTCCTTCTTTCACATGGGAATGTCTTTTGTATCTCTCAAAAAAAGATGTTGCCCAGCTCTGCTTGGGCTCCGTCCCCGGATGGATACTCCGGCTACTGTATCGGCTTCTCGATCTCTCTGCTTTTGCGACACCCGGCTCACTCCCGTGGCAAGCTCTTTTGTTGCCCGACGCCTCTTGTTGTCGTTGCTTCTCCGCATCATTCCCGTCACAGCGTAGTGCGGGGCCAGAGTTGATCCCGGAGTACGAGACAGGCCGAAAGAGTCCTGTCGTGAGCACCAAGTGGGGCTCTCCACAAGACGGTTCCATTCTTCCTTCATTACTGGCGCCGTCTGGCGATCTTTGATTTTCTCGTAGCGCCTCCTCTCAATAGTTTTACCCAAACGAGCTACCGAATGTCACCATGTCAAATCGAGCAAAGTGGCCAGACCAGGAGATGGAGGTGAGGGGTTGAGCTGTGGAATCCGCACTCGATAGGCCTAACCAAAAAACTATGCAACGTTTTAAGGTAGTCAGTCGTAGCTGTAGACGGCCGAAAAGGCAAACCTCGAGCAAATGAGCTCTTTTTGTCGCGTTCGCAAATTCCAAGTGCAACGTCAAGCAAAGATGCGCTACTGTGCGCGAACGGGACCGCCATTTACGTTGAAAGCTCTCTCTGAGGTAGAAATAGCTGGCACAAAATGGTAAAAAATCAAAGGCTTATTACTTTTGACGCATGCTGATATCTCGTCTACCTAATCCGTCTACCTGTCTGACCCAGTTGATAATTTTGTGCTGTAACCAATGTACAGGTACCCAAGGCCTGAATCCGACCCATTCGATCCCTATTGCACCTTTTGTTGGGGGACAAGGGGTGTTTTTATGAATGGACGGTGAGGGCCGTCCATAGTCGTGAGAATGCGTGTCGATGCTCGTTGGGGACATGTGATGCAATTTTAAACCCTTCTGAACCAGTCCTACAATCCGGACCCGGTTTGCGTTACGCTGCCGAAACGCAGCCAATGCTAACAGAATGAAAATCATAAATCAAGAAAACAATAATTGGAGTGACCCAATCATGAAAGAAACGAAATAAAAAAACGAGACTGTCCCAAACTCCTCCAGTACCAAACACGGGACGTATACAGGAGCTGAAACCCCTGCCCACGCCTCTGCCAGCCAGTTATAGACCCCAAACGTCACCAAAGAGCAGGGAAGGGAAGGGTATAAAAGATAATGCAAACAGAAAGCAAATAAAAGGGGGCGGAGAATAAAAAGCTCAAGATGGGGCAAGGGCAAGGCTTATATAACTGGCAATGGACGCGAGGTATTGCGAGTGACTGTGGACTCGCTTCGTTTTGGTAATGCTTTTGGCAGCCCTTCCATGGCGAGAGAAACGCGCCAAGTCCACAGCCCCTGCCCCCGGTCACAGAAGCAGAACTGCCCGAGCCTCATGAACCTTCTAGCGGCGTGACAAAGGAGTAGTTAAAGTCCAATAGATTGTCCAGAACCCAGTGCTGGGGGTCGAAGAAGTCATAGGAGGCGGGCGCTTCGTACTGAACATTGCCTTGCATGATCCCATTGTGCGTGTTCATGCCCGTGCCGCCCAGTCCGCCGTTACTTGTTGTCGTGAGGAGGTTGGGCATGTTATGAGTGGTCGTCATGATGTTGCTGTCCATATGTTGTGTTGACGAGGTGGTCGATTCATTTGCTGAATCTGGATTCGTCGGGTGCTTCAGAGCCGCCACTGGTAGGTAGAGGGTTAGCATGGAGTTGGCAATACACACACACACACACACACACACCACACAAGGAAAAAGAAGAAAAAAACGTACCGTCCAATGTGCCGCGGCCTCTGGCTTGATATTCTTCTCTCCAGTGCCAGATGGAGTCGAAAACGAGACTCATACTGTGACGACAGCGGACTTTGAGTTGCAGGCTGTCGTCGATTTCGAGAGCCGAGTCGTCTTCGCCAAAGGGGACGTTCTGTGGCGACTCCAGACGAGCTCCGTTCCACATCTGCACCATAAGCTCGGCCAGGCGCCATTGCAGATCGTTGTGCACAACGCTCGTGGACCGGATGGCTTGGATGGTGCGGTGGAAGAGCTGGCGACCCTTTTCAAAGTCGATGGAGCGGGAGAAGAAGGAGCGCATCAGCTTGAGCAGCGCGAAGCCGGCTGCCACCAGCATCTGCTGCAGATAATTGGTGGCGTGCTTGAGAGTGTCGATGCCCACGTGCTCGTGTGGCGACGAGGGAGACGAGACGGTGCTCTTGCTCAGGATGTCCTCCAAAAAGTTCACAGTGGCACGGTACAGCCCCATAAGGTCGTCGAGATAGCCGGGAGTGGTGCTGGAATCAAAGAAGCCGGCCAGGCGCAGGTGCAGGCCGGCGGCCTTGAGGTGAAAGGAGACAATGGGCGAGAGGTTGCGCGACAGGATGTCGGCGCACAGCTCCGTGTACTCGCGGCGGAAGACGCGCATGAGGATGGAGCGGTGCTCGTCGCCGGCGACGCCGCGCGAGTCACTTGCGTTGCTGTACATCTCCTTGGAGACCTTGTCGCAGAAGCGCTCAATCTGCAGGCGGGCCTCCAGCTCTGGAGTCAGCTGGAAGGGGCCGACCTCGCCGGAGCGGGTGGCGAGGGTCCAGTCGTACAGGGACGAGGCGGGCTGGCCGTAGCCGGTGGCGACGTTTTGGGCGACAATGTTGCAGACGGCCCAGGTGACGACGCGGTCGTGGAGCTGGTCCCGGTTGAGCTCGACGGCGACGCGGGTGAAGTCGTTGATGTGGTTGGGACGGTGCAGGCCGATGCCGGTGGCGGTCTTCATCATGACGCCGCAGAGGATGTGGGTGGGATCGGCGGTGGTGGTGCTGGTGGGCAGCGGCCAGGTGCAGAGGAGGCACATGGCCTTGACGACAAAGTGCGAGCCGGGCACGTCGCCAATCGTCTTCCAGAGCAGCGTGTTGAGCGGCACGGAGATGGCGGTGAGCAGGGTCGGGTCGGGCGTGTAGCGGCGGGCGGCGACGGAGATGATGGACCAGTAGAGCAGCGGGTGCTGCTGGTAGTACTGCTCGGGGGTGAAGGAGGGATTGAGAAAGGGCAGGAAGGGGTGGTTGAAGTGCCAGAAATCGCGGAAGAGCTGGGCCTCGCCGTCTTCGCTGAGGCGCACCTCCTCGAGCTCGCGCACGATACGCGGCATGTTGTAGGAGCCGCCGCGCTTGAGGTGCAGCAGGGACGAGACAGCCTCGTCGGAGCCCATGAGCGAGGGGTTGCGGGTGTGGGAGTAGGTGCTGTTGATAACAGGGGACTGCAGCTGGGAGTGCGACGGCCCGTCGTCGTCGTCGTCGGCGGGCACGACAAAGCCCTGGCTACGGGCCTGCTGGACGCTGCGGCGCAGCCTCTCAATCTCCTTTTCCATCTCGGCGTGTTTGGAGCGCTTGCCGACGCGCTTAAAGTTGGACTCGATCTTGCACTGCAGCTTGAGGCGATTGCAGCGCGAGCAGCTCCTAAAAGGGTCTTGGTGGACGTCACAGCGCAGCTGTGAGGGGCGCATTAGCAAGGAATCGAGACCGAGACATGGACACACAGACAGAGACAGAGACAGGGACAGGAACAGGGACAGGGGCAGAGTCAGAGAGAGACAGGGACAAAGACAGGGACAGACAGGGACAGAGTCAGAGGGCCAGAAACGCGCGCATAGAGAGGAAAGATGGCAACGCAAAAGCGCCACGGGCTGACACGCACACACACACGCACGCAGTGACTCACCTTTTGCTGCCGGCACTCGTTGCAGGCGCGCTTGACGCCGGGCTGGCGTTTCTTCTCGGAATGGTCGCCGCCATCGTCGTCGTTGAGAGCACTGCCGGGGCTGCTGTCGAAGCCGGCGCTGCCGGGGGGTCCGCCGGTGCTGCGCTTGCGCTTGAGGCCGTTGATGCCGAGGACGCTGCGGATACTCACGGGGCTTGTCGGGCTCAATGAAGAAGCACCGCCGCCAGCCGCGAGGGTGGGCGATCCATCCATACACAAACGGTGCGAGACAAAACCCGCGTGGAGGCCAGAGTGGGGAAGAGAAGTATCGTATGGCCCAGAGGGATTTTAAAAATACAGAGAAAAAAAAAAGGAAAAGAAAAGCAAATCACGGCATGAAAAGAAGAAGATAAAAAAACCGGTGCTGCGTGATGGCGTCGTCGTTGATCAATAAAGATACGTTGTGGCCGTGAAGAGGGAGGTCTTGACTCGTCTGGGCCAGAAAGGGTTGGCGATGCGACAATTTTTGAGAAGACAACAGATTTGTCTGCCTGGCCGCAAGAGGCAGCAAATAGGGAGTGAAGGCGCAAAAAAAAACGGGCTCGGGGAAGGAACGAAGAGCGAGGGAAACGAATGGGACACTGGCGCTTTCCAATCTCGCCGCAAACTGTTGAATTGAGGTTTTGAACGGGAAAGAGTGACAGCACCGAACGCGGAGGGGGCGGGGAAAGGTTGTCGACTCACACACACACACACACACACACACCCCCCCTGCTGCGAGAAGAAAAGAATACGACGGGCAGGCAGGCAGGTAGGTAGTCAGGCAGGCGGCGGCGGGCGGGCCCCAGAAAAAAGGATTGTGGTGAGTTAGCTAGGATTCCTTGGTGTGAACAAGACAATGGGCATTGCGGACTAATTTTTCCCTTGAGCTTGCGTGCTTGTCCACCCCCTCCCGGCCGTTGATTGGCCAGGCGCGAGAGACTCGGGCCCCATCTTTCCCAGGCTCCGCCTGCCATTGGCTGCCCGCCCATGCAGGCCCTGTCCCAGTGGCCATCACGTGGCGCGCCAGCGGCGCCTCGACAGGAAGCTGCTACCCGCCTGTAAGACTCCGCACAAGAACAGAGAGAGAAAACCGCAAGAGAACAGAGAGAAAACCGCAAGAGAACAGAGAGAGAAAACAGGGGAGAGAGCGAAGGAGATGCTGTGTGACGGAGCACCCCCCCAGCGTCGCATTGCTGCATTGACCTGGCGAGAGAAAAAAAAAGAGAGCAAAGCCTGGCCAAAGAATGGGTCTAATTCTCCCCCCCCCCCCCCCGACGACGCCTAACTAATTCTTAGATGGGGCCTAGACGCATACTTCCGCCGGATAATACGAGTCACAGCGATCGCACATCTTTGTCAAATCGCCAACGGCCGCCCAATCGCCTGTGTGCCGGCCGGCCAAAGCTGGTGCGGTGCGGCAACGGGCTGCATGTAGTTTTGCACCCACCGCAGCCTGCAGCCTGCAGCCTGCAGCCGGAGTGTCCAAACCGGGCAAGCTCCACTTGGGTTTCCAGCGAGTTGATGTTTTGTTTCCCTTTTTTGGGGGGGGTTTTTTCCCCCCCCTGTTCAAGTTCAAATAGCCGGTCCTGCCCTTTATCCTTTTCTCTTTTTTGGGGGGGGGGGGGGGGCGCACCGCTGCTCTTGTTTCCGGTTATTTGGCTGCATACATCAAGGATCGAATCACGCCGCAGCCTTGTTCCTGTCACCGCAACGACGCTGTCGCGACGGGGAAGAACCCTGTTTGGCTGCGCTGCAGTGCGTGTCCGGTCAACCTCCGCCCGGCACTTTTTTCACTGTTTTTTTTCACGTGGGTCCTCCGATTCGGAGCAGAAAAGTGGGCCCATAGCCGCGTACGAGCTGTGTGCACGTTTTTTTGGCTGCGCCGCGGCGAGGCACCTGACCCCTACGTTGTTGTTTTATCTCACCATGGCGACGACTCTGGCGGAAGCAGGTGACAGGCCCCCGCCAGCCGGTGATGGCTCGGCCCCGGTGCCGTTGTTGACCGCCCACGCTGGCGCTGGCGCTGGCGCTGGCACGGGGTCCAAAAACCGCATCTGTGGCCGTTTGAAACCGGCGGTGCGAAATCCGCTGGCCTCGAGCTACAGCCAGGCGGCCGTCCGCAAGAACGAGCTCAAGCTGCAGCAGCCAGGGACAGATCTAGAACGTATGGGGCCGGCCTTTTTTTTTTTTCCCTCCCCTGACTGTTGCGCTCCGTGACGCCCGCGAGACTAACGCTGGCTTTTTTCCTTTTTTTTTTCTTTCGTTCTTCTTTTCTTTGCTACAGCGCCGTCGATTGAGGTATGCTCTACGCAACTGCCGCAGCCATTTGTGAATCCAAAAGGGGCCTTGGCACGGCGGGGCTCCCAGCAATAGCCCCAGTGCAGGCCGAGGTTCCTGACCGGTGGCATTATTGTATGTACCCATGGGCTGGCCCCAGGAGAAGAGCACGCAGGACAAGGACAAGTCTCGGCACAACAGACAGCGCACATGTCGTTTTGCGAAGCCCGGAATGGATTTGCTTTGATTGCAGCGATAGGTCGAGAGCAGGGCGTGGTGGCTTGCCGCGACGGACGTGTTCATGCATGGATGCAACACACCATGCGGCCGCAACAGTGGCGGCGGCGGCCGAGAAAGAAGAAGATAAAGGCAGAACAAGGCACACCGACAAAAGGGTAGACCGGAGTGGATGCAGTTCCGCCTCACGAATACGAGAAACCGGGCCCCGTCTCCAGCGGGGTTGCAGTGCATGCAAGAGGCGGCGGAGCACACGTATGTGACGAGCTTTTCGTCGTCGTCGACTTTGCTGTGTCGGCGGCCCATGACGGCGTCTCTGGCCTTTCTCTGACCGGTCTGCGTCCGCGTCCGCGTCACGCTGCGTGCCGCATGCCTGCCGCATGCCTGCCGTACCGCCCAGCTGCTGGCCGCGTCGCCGCTTGAGGCTCAAGCTGGGGCATGGAGTACGACCGGCCGTGACAGGACGCGGCGTTGCCGGAAAGCAGCACAACGAAGAGTCTTTTGTATGGTTTGCGCACAGCTCGGGAGCATGCAGAAAACAGCATAAAACGGAGACCAAGATCATCCAGGGCCCTCGCCTTTCTTCCCCCCCAGATCTGATGTTACGAGTCAGGACAGCAAATGCAGTGCCCTGAATTTATGATCTCTCCGCTCTCCCTTCCCTCCTCTCGCCAGAGGTGGACGGGGCGTGTGTGGTAGGGCGCCGATGGCTTCCATGCAGCCAATCGAGTTCCACGGCGAGCCACGCCCGGGGAGAAGAGAGCCTGGCCAGCTGCTTGTGCTGCTCGTGGGTGCTGCGCTGCAAGCTCTGACATTTACGGGATAGCAGTCTGTTGCGTCGACGAGTGGACACGCAGCCGAGGCTCCAACGTAAGGCTGCCAGGAGGCTGCCAGGAGGCTGTCAGGAGGCTGCAAGGAGGCGGCCAGAGGCTGTCAGGAGGCGGCCAAGAGCCTGCATGGCGAGATACCATCTTACCACAGCCTTTGCCATCAGGTCGTGTCTGGACCCTTACCGGCTGGGATGGACGCCCCCGAATGGCAGTCGTTCCGGGCCCATCGGAGCCTTTCCGTTCGTCCAGACGGCACAGCCAGCAACATCCATGTCTCCGTTCCGCAGCTCCACTACCCCGCGTGGGATCAGACAGAGTGCGAGGCCGTCACGCCGTGTTTTCGCCGAAGCAGTATGCTCGGAATCTGGCGTTTTGGCAGCCCTCGGAATCGGAAAGTCTGCAAAACGGACATGGGCTTTGTTCTGTCTCGCGTCGCTACACGGTTGACATGCTAGCCTGCGTCCCCCCTCTTTCCTCCCCCATCTCCCCCCCCCGGTCCGTGGAGGGTTTGCTCTAGTCCGGGCGAGCCGGCTGGGGCCCCCGCGCTCTGCAGAGGTTCTTGGTAGGCCACTAGGCCAGTAGACTGGCGCTATGAAGGGCCCCACGTCCAGCAGAAAATGAGGGGTTCCGGGGGGGGTCCCACTGCGGTCCGAAATCCGATTGCGCAGTCACAAAGCGAAATTCGGCAACTCTGTCCCCCCCCCTCTCCCCTTTCCCCTTACTTCTGGGTGGCGGCGCGATGCTCTCTGATGCGAGTTTCGCTCGAGGAAGCTTTATAACAACGGGCGTCCCGGTGCTCCGGGTGGCTCGACGCCGGCCCGGCGGGATGGCGTGTGTGCTTGTGATCAGTTTCTCGAGACGGCGTGGACAAAGTCGGCTGCTGAAGCCTGCTTGACGACTTTCTCAACTCCACAGGATCGCCGCCGCCTCCCTGACGCCCCCCCCCCTAAGTACCCTGGCCGCCCACATTTTGTATCGTTTATTCTCTGTACTTTTCTGGATTGCGTTCTGTTGTTTTTCTTCGAGTCGAGCAGCCTCCGAATCCAGGATCGAGCAGCCTCCGAATCCAGGATCGAGCAGTCTCGGAAATCCAAGGCCAGGCGGATCGGCAGCGAACATGACGGCTGAAGGTGCCGTGGCCGGCGCCGCCCCGGTCAAGGTGGCCAAGGTGCGGAAGCGGGCGGCCAAAGCCTGCCTGTCGTGCCGGTCGAGAAAGGTGCGCTGTGACGTCTCGCAGCGCGGCCGTCCGTGCATGAACTGCTACCTCGACAGCGAGTCCTGTGTGGTGACGAGTCGGGCAGCGCGGATGTGAGTCGTCTTTGGGGTCTCTTTGCTTTCAGCGGCGGCAGTCTGACAGCACAGCCGCAAGACACCATCGCCAACCACGGCTTCTGATGGCGTGCCCGGAACGGAGCCGCAGCAGGGCGTACGCCCCGACTCCGACCCCGACCCCGACCCGGACCCGAACCCGAACCCGAACCCGGATTCCGATTCCGGACCCGGCCCCGGCCTCGGTCCCGGCCACGACCACGACCACGACCACGACGACATTGCGCACGCACACTCCTCGTCCGGGTCCGAGACAGCCGGGCCGGCCTCGGCGCGCGGCTCGCCACAGGCCGAGACCAAGGCCCAGGCCCAGCACGGCTCTCCCGCACCGAGGCCTTCGCGGCAGGGCACGCCGGCGCCGGCGCCGAGGGCGAGCCAGAGCTACAAGCCGCCGCCGCCGCCGTCGTCGTCGTCACCACCGCCACACGGGCACCGACAGCACCTTGCAGCGCCGCACACGGCGGCGGATATTACGTACTCGTACTACCCGTTCCTGGATTTTAGCAGTCTGCCGGGCCTGCTGCCACAGGACGTCAACTACCTGGAGAGCCAGGGCTGCCTGCGGGTGCCGACGCGCGGCCTCCTGGACGAGTTTGTGCAGCAGTACTTTCTGCACGTGCACCCGCTGCTGCCGCTGCTGCACGAGGGCGATTTCTGGGACATGTACTGCCAGGAGAGCGTCGGCTGCGGGCCGCCGACGGGGCGCATGTCGCTGTTTGTGTTTCAGGCGCTGCTGTTTGCGTCGTGTAATGTGAGTGAGAGGAGAGGGAGAGGGAGAGGGTAGAGGCAGAGGGTAGAGGGAGAGGGAGAGGGAGAGGGTAGAGAGGAGACAGCGGCTGACGATTAGTTTGTCTCGCGGAGCAGCATCCACCTGCTCGGCTTCCCGAGCATCCGCGCGGCCCGGGCGGCGCTGTACCGCCGGGCCAAGCTGCTGTACGACTTTGACGCGGAGCCGTCGGCGGCGGCCATGGCGCAGGGCGCGCTGCTGCTCAGTCTCCTGGGGCTCGGCAGCAGCAGCGCCGACGTCAAGAACGGCAACACGGCCTGGCTGAGCATCGCCATCCAGCAGGCCCGCGTGGCCGGGGCGCACCACTACGGGGGGGGCGGGGGGTGCAGCGGACGTGAATACGGACACGGACACGGCCTCGGCGGCAGCGGCCTTGCAAACGGACACGGCCTCGGCGACGACGGCAGCCACGGGCAGCGCCGAAACGCCCGCGAGGCCAACGCGATGAAGCGGCTGTGGTGGTGCTGCATCCTCCGCGACCGCATCGTGAGCCTGGCGGTGCGCCGCAGCCTGCAGATCACGCGCGTCCACTTTGACGTCGACCTCGAGGCGCACGCGCCGCTGGCGGCGGCCGACCTGGCCGACGAGATCGACCGCAGCCGCGTCTACAACCCCGGCACCAAGGCCTGCCTCGTCGAGATCCTCGTCCAGGTCGTCGGCCTGTGCCGCGTCCTGACCGACGTCCTGGCCCTGGCGTACCCCCTCGACGACCCCGCCGACGACCCCGCCGCTGCCGCCACCGCCGCGCGCCACTGCAGGGCTGCGCTGCATCGCTGGTTCAAGGAGACCGGCCTCCGCTTTTCCGTCCTGGGCGACGCCGGGCCCTTTGCCGGCACCGAGTTCCAGCACGACTCGGTCATCCTGTACACGAATCTCATGTACATGTATTACCAGTACGTTGATGGTGGGGGTGGTGGTGGTGTTGATGATGTTGATGGCGATGGTGGTGATGATGTGATGGTGATGATGATGTGATGGTGGTGATGATGTGATGGTGATGGTGATGTTGCTTCCGACAATGTTGACATCGATGGCTAACTGACCAGTTCCTCTCGCGTGGCCCTGTGCCACCACGGGGTGCTCCAGGTGGCCCTTGCCCTTGCCGCGCCCTCGGCCGTGGACGCCCGGACCGCCGTGGCCCTGCTGTGCGAGAACCGCTACGAGCTGCAGGACGCCGCGACGAGTGTCACCGAGTGCCTCAAGGAGCTCATCCAGCTCCACCTGGCCCGCTGGCTGCCCATCAGCGCGTAAATGGCCCTCCTTCTTTTTTCTTTTTTTTCTTTTTTTTCTTTTCTTTTTTTTTTCTTCTTTTTTTTCTTCTTTTTCTGTTTCTCTTTCCCCTCTCCTAACACGCCACAGAGTCGCCTGCACGGCCCTGCCGCTCTTTCTGCACATTGTCGACGTCAAACTGGCGGCCGCCGCCGGGCTGGCCGGCGCACGCCCGGAGAGCACGAGTGCCGGCGCCGGTTCCGACACCCGCAGCTTCGCAGCCAGCTCGGCGCTCAAACAGCACCGCCTCAACATCCTCATCCAGGCCATGAAGACGTACCAGCCGCAGTACGACGCCGTCGACCTCGTCAGCAGCGCCATCCGCCACATGGTCCACCTGGCCCAGCTCGACGGCCCGGCCGGCGGCCGCCGCGTCCATCACGCCGCCGGCCCCGCCGACGGCCACGGCCACGGCCACGGCCTTGGCCACGGCCTCGGCCGCGCCGCCGACTGGTCCGACATGCTCGCCGCCAACCCCGGCTGGTACCTGCGCCTCGCCCTGACCATGGACCTGGCCCTGAGCAAGAACCGCATGCCCGAGGAGCGCGACTTTCCCGCCGGCCTGCGCGGTCTCGCCGCCGGCCCGCCCGGCCTACTCCCAGAGGACTTTCGGGCCAACGACGACGCCGCTGCCGCCGCCGCTGCTGCCGCCGCCAAAGTCTCGCCGTGGACGACGGCCTCTGACGCAGCCCCCGACGCAGCCGCTCTCTCTTCGCTCCTGCTGACGCCTCACCGGCTGGCCGTGGCCCTGGGTCACGCCGCCGATACCGCCGCTGACACCGCCACCACAACCACCACCACCACCACCACCACAAACTCGGATGTCTTCAACTTTTCGGCTGCGGCCAGCCCTGTGGCGGCCACACCCGGCGTCGACGCGCTGGGCGAGGCCGACGCCGACCTGGGCGGCGAGCTTCTCGCCGTGCCCAAGGCGGAGGAGTGGCCCGAGCCCGGGTGGGATGATGCGGCCGAAGAAGACCAGGACCAGGACCGCAACACGGCAGCTGCGCTGCTCGAGGCCATGGGCTAGCCTGAGCGCTAGGCTAATTCAAAAAATAACAACACTGCTATGATCAACAGAACTGTATTCGCTGTCTCGCTATCCAGTCTATATTCTATGCCCACCCACCCGCTGCTTCCTTACAGGCTGCTCTCCTTGGCGGCCTCCTCGTCCTCCATCTCGGACAAGAACTTTTCCGCCTCGAGAGCGGCCATGCATCCAGAGCCTGTCGGTTAGCTTCTCTCTAGTCACGTTTCTTTTATTTTATTTTCTTCTTCTCCCTCTCCACTCACCTGCACTGGTAATGGCCTGGCGGTAGCGCTTGTCCTGCACGTCGCCGGCGGCGTAGACGCCCTCGACGCTGGTCAGCGGCGTGCCCGGCTTGGTGACAATGTAGCCGTCCTCGTCGGTGGTGAGCTGGCCCTTGACCAGGGCGTTGGCCGGGTCGTGGCCGATGGCGTAAAAGAGGCCGTTGGCGGTGAGCGTCTCGGTGGCGCCGGTGACGACGTTGCGCACGACGAGGTGGCTCATGAGGCCCTTGTCGTCGCCCTTGATCTCGACGCCGGTCGTGTTCCAGAGCACGGTGATCTTCTTGTGCGCCAGCAGGCGCTTGGCCATGATGTTGCTGGCGCGCAGCTTGTCGCGGCGCACCAGCACGGTGACGTGGCTGGCGTACTTTGTCAGGAACATGGCCTCCTCGGCCGCCGAGTCGCCGCCGCCAATCACCACCAGCGGCTTGTCGCGGAAGATGGGCACGGCGCCGTCGCACACGGCGCACGCCGACACGCCGTTCTGCCAGTACTTTTCCTCGCCCGGCAGCCCCAGCCGCCGTGCCGACGCGCCCGTCGCCACAATCACCGTGTCCGCCGTGTGGTACGTCTCCGGCGACCACTCTGTCGCGTACCGGAACGGCCGCTTCGACAGGTCCAGCTCGCTCACCGTCTCCGACACAATCTCCGTGCCGAACCGCAGCGACTGCGCTTTCATTTTTTCCTGGAGGTCAGTCTCTCTCTCTCTCCTCTCTCTCCTCTCTCTTCTCTCTCTCTCCTCTCCCTCTTTTCTCTCCCCCCCCCCTCTCCCTCTCTCTCTCCTCTCTCCTCTCTCTGTCACACTCTCTCTCTCCTCTCTCCTCTCTCTGTCACACTCTCTCTCCCCTCTCTCCTCTCACTCACCATAAGCTCACCGCCCATCATGCCCTCGGGGAAGCCGGGAAAGTTTTCAATCTCCGTCGTCGTCGTCAGCTGGCCGCCCGCGGCAATGCCGTTGGCCATGAAACCCTCGTAGAGCACCGCTGCCGCCCCGTTAGCAAGCGCCCTCTCTCCGGCCTCACCCCCCCTTCCCCCCGCAGGTCATACGCACGCTTCAGGTTGGCACGTGCCAGGTAGATGGCCGCCGTGTGGGCCGCCGGCCCGGAGCCGATGACTGTCCAGCGAGTCAGCACGTCACCCTTGACAGCAGGTCACACTTTGCAGCGGGCAACACCCGCAGGCATACGTACTGACAACCTTGCTATGCATGGTTCGGGCGCTGCTCAGCTTCTGCAGATCCGAGGGCTTCTTCTTGGTCGGCGTCGATGTCGTCACGGCAGCAAAACAAGCACTCGTTCGAAGCGAGCGCCGGGCAAACGAGGAAAACAGGGTGGCGGCTTTGGGTACGGCAGGACGTGGGGAAGTGGAGGAGGGGGCAGAAGTCTCCGATGATGATGGCGCAGTCGTCGAGGTCGGGCGTGTCAGAAAAGCGGCGGCGGCGGGCAGAGTTTTTATATCGTCATCTTGGAGGGGGCTGTGGAGAAGTGGCCTGGTGGTGGCGGCGATATCGCTTTAGTTCCTGGGTATTCCAAATATGTTATTAGTATTTGTTATTTGGCAGGGCCAGCCTCGGTTTCTCCTTCCCTCCTTGCCGGGAGGTAAGACGGACCCACCCGCCCGTTACATAATCAGGCGGTGGCGGCGACCGCCGCGGCAGCAGCAATGGTGGGGCGGGGGGGCCCTCAAGGCTGAGCAAAGCTTTGTTTTGTATTTGCAATTTTTCGACATTGCGCATAACTCTTCTCACGCCAACCCCCCCCCCCCCTGACGGCGGGCCATGCTGCTGCGCACAACCAGTGACGCTTTGTGAAATTGGGTGTGGGAGACGATGGAACCGACGACGAGCACGTCGACGCTTTCGATGCCGCGCGGGCTGCGCGTTGCCGTCGCCGTCATCGCCGTCACGGCAACGGTGTCGCTCGGCCTCGGCATGCTGCTCGAGTATCAGTGGCGGGTGTTTGTGGACAAGCGCCGCAACGGCCGGCCGCCGCGGCGCCGGGGGGCGGTGCGCCGTGCGCGCCGCACGCGTCGAGCATCGCCGCTGTCGGAGATCTTGGGAGAGGACGCGGCGGCGGCGGTCGACGGTGACGGCGACGGCGACGGCGACGGTGACGGCGATGGTGACGGCGACGGCGAGGGCGAGCTGACCGTGGCCGGGCCGCTCGGCAGCGCGCGCGCCGAGACAGTCATCATGGACGAGGCGACCGCGGCAGACGAGCGGTGGCTCGAGGACGGCGGCCCGGCCACGGCGTCGGCGTCGCAGCAGCAGCAACAACAACAACAGCAGCAGCAGCAGCAACGGGCCGGGCAGAACATTGTCAGCCTGCTCTTCCGAGTGTCGGAAGACAATGCGCGGCGCGGGGCGTACGTGCACCGGGGCTGTGCGTGCAACGCGTGCGGGATTGTGCCGATCCGGGGGATCCGCTACCGCTGCGCCAACTGCGCCGACTTTGACCTGTGCGAGACGTGCGAGGCGCAGGGCCTGCACATCCGCACGCACATCTTCTACAAGGTCAAGGTGCCGGCGCCGCCGTTTGGCCCGCGGCAGATGCAGCCGGTGTGGTACCCGGGCGACCCGGACGCGTGCCTGCGGTCGCTGCCGCGCAGCCTGCTGGCGCGGCTCTCGCACGAGACCGGCTTTGAGCGGCAGGAGCTCGAGGCCTTTTGGGAGCAGTGGACGTACATGGCCAGCACCGAGTGGCGCGACGACCCCGACGAGCTCGGCCTGGCCATGGACCGCAAGACGTTTGAGCGCTGCCTGGTGCCCTCGGGCGGCTACCGCCACGCGCCGGCCAACCTGATCCACGACCGCATGTTTGCCTTTTACGACACCAACAACGACGACCTCATCGGCTTCTCCGAGTTCCTGCACGGCCTGTCCTACCACAAGCGCAAGGACAAGCTGCGCAAGATCTTTGACGGCTACGACACCGACGGCGACGGCCTGGTCAGCCGCCGCGACTTTCTGCGCTTCTTCCGCGCCTACTACGTCCTCTACAAGCAGATGCACCGCGACATCCTCGACGGCCTCGACGACCAGGTCATGAGTGCCGTCGAGGCCCACCAGCTCATCTCCAACCGCCAGCCGCTTAGCAGCCTGTTTGGCCGCGAGGGCCGCGTGCCGCCCGCCGACGCCCGGCCCGTGCTCGACGGCAAGCTGGTCGATGCTGGCGAGGTGACTGTCAGCGGCGGCGACGCCGGCGTCGGCGCTGTCCGCCCCGACACGACCGACACGGCCGAGCGCGACGAGGTGCTGGAGAAGCTCTTTGTGCGCGCCGAGTACCAGGAGGACAACATTTTTGACGGCGTGGTCCTGTCAGCGCCGGCCGGCCGACGGCCCGGAGCCGGAACCGGAGCCGGTGGCGGTGGCGGTGGCGGTGGCGGTGGCGGTGCCGAAGCCGGAGCCGGAGCCGGTGTCGACAGCGACGTCCTCGACGACACGACCTACTGGGAGGCGCTGCTGACGCCGCCCATGTCCGTACAGAGCCTGGCCACGCTGTATAACGCCACCAGCAACCCGGCCATCCGCGCCGAGGGACTGGTCCTGTTCAACAGTGAGGACGACGGCGGCGGCTCAAGTCCAGAGCGCTCATGGGAAGAGGAGGGCGAGGCAGAGGAGCCCGAAGCTGCCGACGACGACCACGACGACCACCACCAGTCGGCGGAAGCCGAGCACGGCAACAGTGTCGACACACAGCAGCAGCAGCAGCAGCAGCAGCCGCAGCAGCCGCGACGGCGGCGGCGCGGCGACCGTCTAGAGCCGGCCCGGCCGCAGCGCTTCAGACGAGCAGGAGCGGGAGCGGGAGCGGGAGCGGCGGCTGCGGCGGCGGCGGCGGCGGCAGGGACGGCGGCGCAGGAGGAGGAAATGGCGGCACGGCTGCAAATGTCCAAAAGGGCCAACGCGGCGGCGCGGGCGAAGCTGCACGAGCGCTGGAAACGGCGCCACTTTTACATTGACGAGGAGGAGGGCGCGCACGCGCCGCCCGGCTGGGAGAGCCACGAAGACGTGCTGGCCGGCGGAGGGGAAGAAGACAGCCCGAGGACAGGCACGGCGCGCGGTGAGGACGACGACGACGCTGACGGCAGCGGTGGCGGCGGCGGCGGCAGCGGCGGCGGCAGCGGCAGCGGCAGCGGCGCAAAGGCGTCACGGTCGCGGTCATCGTCCAAGGTGCGCTTCGCCGAGGACACGGAGGACTACGAGATCCGGTCGAACCCGTCGACGTCGTCGCGCAGCGTGCCGGAGCGCTGGGGCGGCATGGACATTCCGGACGCGGAGCGGGACGCCGGGCGCGAGATTCTGTACCAGGTCATGCAGCAGGCCTTTAACGAGCTGCTCGACATTCTCTTCAAGGCCAAGGAGGACCAGGCCATTGAGGCGGCCGAGACGCGCGCCGTGCGCGACCAGCACCGCCACCTGTTTGAGAGCCTGGACGCCAGCGGGCCCGACTCCGGCGCGTCCTCGGCCGCGGCGGCGGCACGGAAGCGCGGCATGGCCGCCCAGCTGACGGGACACCCGGCGGCGGCGGCGGCACGCAGCAGCAGCAGCAGCCAGACGCTCGAGGAACTGCTAGCCACGAGCGGATACACGATCCAGATGGGGGAGAGGGAGAGGGCGGAGGCGGAGGCGGAGGCGGAAGAAACAGCGGAAGCAAAAGGGCGAGACTGGGAGGGCGAGGAGTCGGACCACGAGAACCGGGACCCGGAGACGGAAGCAGCCGCCGCCGGCGCGGCCAACGGGCACAGAGACCCGACGATGCCGCAGTTCCGGCCCAACGCGGCGGCCGATGCGGATACGCCGGACGCGGCGGCGGCGAAGAAGCACGGCAAGCGGAGGGCGGCGGGCGAGCAGGGCCGGGGCGGGGCCGGGGCGCCGCCGTCGCGGTCGGACCTGCTCAAGTGGAAGCGGCTGGACCTGGCCGAGCTCGAGGCCAAGGAGCGCGGCGGCTGGGGCCAGCTGGACTATGCCGAGTTCGAGGCCATTTTCAAGCGCGAGGAGGAGGCGGGCAACCGGCTGGACTACCTCGGCAGCTGGATCGATTTCTGCATACCTTGACGTCCGAAAGCATGGATCGGTGCCAAAAGCATTGGTGCGTTTGTAATGTTGCTATGAATAAAGACAAAATGGCTCCAACCGTGACTCTCACAGTTCACAGTGCCAGCAGGCCGAGGACGGCGGCGGCGCCGAGCAGCGCGGAGCGGCCGAGGTTGAGCAGCCCCCAGTGGTCGACGAGGTACTTGTTCGAGGCCTCCTCTTGGGCCGTGTAGCCGGGGCCGCTGCCGGCCGCCGAGACGCTCACGTCGGCGATGGCGTCGGCCGCGCGCGCCATCAGTTTCCTGTTGGTCGGCAGCAGCACCAGCAGCGTGTAGGGCACAAAGGACAGGCACAGGCCCAGGCTGCCGGCCACGAGGGGGCGCACGATGGCGGCGCCGGCGCCGGCCCCGATCCCGGCCCCGGTCCCAGCCCCGGTCCGGCTGCCGCCGGTGGTGCCGTAGACGTAGAGAAAGGCGAGCGCGGCGCCGGCGCTGGTGCTGACAAAGACGGGCTTGCCGGCGTCGTAGAGGCGCTTCCACTGGCGCAGCATCACGGCCGTCGGCGACTCGAGCAGGCGCGGAATCGTAAAGACGGACAGGCTCAGGCTGGCGCCGGCGCCGGCCGCCGAGACCAGCACGGCGGCTTTCAGCACGGCGGTGGACGACATGGCGGGCGGGCGGTTAGGATGGGTGCGAGCGCGGAAACCAAGAGATCTGCAAGGCGTAATCTGAGCCGCTGGAACGGCAAGTCGTGATTTGAAATCCAGATTCCTTGGACGTTAAACGGCCTGATCCCTGCCGGTTTATAGGGCCGATGGGGCAGTGGGGCAGCGGGTCGCGGTGCGGGGAACGCTAGGCACAAGTACGTACCCACAATGCGCAGACATGTTAGTCGTGAATTTACTCCGTACTCCGGAAAGAGGTGAAAAGAGACAAGACCACAAAACTTGCGCCGTACAGGGGGGATAGAATCAAGACGAAAACAGAGGGAAACAAACAAAAAAAAAAAAGAACCAAAGCACACCCTACGCCCACAGCTGCACATAGTGCTGCGAGGCCAGCTCCTCGGTGAAGCCGCTGCAGGCGCCGCAGGTGCAGCGGAAGCCGAAGCGATCAAACAGCATCTGCGGCGTCTTGCCGTAGCTGATGAGCAGCTCGTCGCCGGCGGCAATGCGCCGCACCGCCGTCATGATCAGCACGCGGTGCTGCGCATCGTAGCGGTAGTCGACGTTGTGGCGCGGCGGGCAGGCGTGGTTGAAGCGCGAGGCCAGCTCGAAAATGGCCTCGTGGCGCTCGCCCGCCACAAACGTGTTGGCCGTCCAGATGCGCTCCGCCTCGCTGGCCCGCGGGTCCGGGTGGTGCCCGTGCAGCCCGAAGAACGCCGCCCGCCGCTCCGCCGGCAGCCGCGCCAGCTCGCGCGTCAGGTGGAAGAGGTCCGTCCGCAGCAGCGGCGCCTCCACCAGCAGGTGCTCGCCGCGCTGCAAGTCGCGCAGCGCAAACGACCCCAGCCCGCCCAGGGCCGACGCCCGGATCGCAAACACGCCGTTGACCTCGAGCGTCGCCCGCGCCGCTTCCGCATCCGCCGCCGCCGCCGCCGCCGCCGGCACCGTCACCACCGTGGGCGGGCAGGCTGCCGCTACGTCAATGTAGCTCAGCCCGACCGCCGTGCGCACCACACACTGCTGCAGCCGCTCCAGGAAACTGCTGCTGTCAGTGACGGACTCTTTGTTTTTCTTCTTCTTTCTTTTTTCTCCTTTCTTTTTTTTTCTTTTTCTTTTTCTTTTTCTTTCTTCTTTCTTCTTTCTTCTTTCTTCTTTCTTCTTTCTTCTTTCTTCTTTCTTCTTTCTTCTTTCTTCTTTCTTCTTTTCGTCTCTTCTTTTCTTCCTTCTTCTTCTTCTCTCTTCCACCGTCACTCACCGCGAATGCAGGCCGTACACGCGGACCCCGTCCTTGAACCCGCGCAGGCTGAACCCCTCTGCCGCAGCGCTGTCCGCCGTCGCGTGCGGCACCTCGCAGAAGCCGCCCGTGCGGCGCGACGCCCGCCGGATCTGCTCCGCCTGCCCGAGCCTGTCCAGGCCGAGGTCGCGCTTCTTGGACTTATCAGCTCCGGCACCGGCGCCGACACCGGCACTGCAGCTCGAGCCGAAGCTGCTTGCGCAGTCGGACACTTCGTCGTCGTCATCATCATCATCCAGAAAGCAGTTTCCCGTGCTGCCATTCGCCCGTGATGGCGTGCTGTCCGAACTGCTGAAGCCCTCTTCGAGCTCCAGGAGCTCCTCCGGCCGCGGCGTATGCGTTTGCGTTTGGGCCTTGTGTCCCGCCAGCGGCTCGTCCAGTGCGTCATCGCCCAAGTCCTGTATCGTCGCAACGTCAGCATGAGCGACACGGGCACGTGGCAGGGCAGAGACGACCTTGATGACAACACCCTCGGTCGCCCCCGTCTCGAGCGAGAGCGAGGCAAGCACCGCCTGGTTGCTGATGCAGTCGAGGAGCGGCATTGTGCGCAAGAAGGACAGAAAGGCAGACAGGGACTCGCAAGGAAGGCTTTGAACTTAACGAGATTTAAGCAAAAAAGCAAGCCGCTGGTTTTGTGCAGAAAACAATGTTAGTGAAGGAAAGTTACAAAGGGAATAAGAAGCGAGAGAAGCGAGAGAAGCGAGAGAATAAAGCTAAAACAGAGAAGCGAGAGAATAAAGCAAAAACAGAGAGAGCGAGAGAATAAAAAATACTGGACCGAATAACCAACAAGCCCTGTAAAGAAGAGATCAAACCGGAGCTGAGACGAAGCGTAAAGTGAAGTTGAGGAGCAGCTGAATGGGCTGGCCTCCATTGAGAGCCGGCAACAATACGACGGCAAACCACGCCAAGACCGTTTGTACCAAGCAAAGTCCAGAGACGACGCTGCATCCTGAGAGAACACTTTGCTGGCATCGACGCTCCTCTTTTGACAATGTTCTGCCACCGAAGCTCCTCTTCCAGCAGTCCTCGCTTGCCGCCCCGTTCCATGGGATCGGCGTCATGTTAGTTCCGTCTGGGCCGGCCAGGCAGCGGCCGTGGTTCCTGCGTTAGCCGGTCAGCTTGAAACAACAGATTGTAAAGTCGCATCGGGGCGATAGCCTATTGAGACGCCCGACATCAAGTGCGCCGCCACACTTATCGCTGCCGACCGATTCCTCTGAAGACGGACAACGTGATACATTGTGACTCCAGGCCGATCAAAACCCGCGCTATGACCCTGTACTTCACGACACAATCTTGGGCAGGCAGAGAAGAAGAACAGAACACGTGAATTCGTCTTTCGTAACAAAAGCAGCCCCAAGTAAAGCATGCCACCAAAGGGGTCCAAAAGTAGAAAAGAGGGTGCCAACAAAAAGGAGGTAGAGTAGAGACTGAGGAAACCGAGGAACATCAAGAGCTGCAGCCGGATGCTCGAGTCATCGAGATGCTGCTGGTCTTGTCAAGTTCGTTGCAGCACGGCCTGCATAATCCTGACCGGCAAGACAAGCTTCCTCTCAGATCTCAGAAGCCCCCGGAAAGTATAACAGGGGGGCTGTAAGTTCCAAGCCGACTACACAAAGAGCGAAAAGCAAAGAAGAGCAAGAAGGGCGAGAAGAGCAGGCAAAAGGAAGGGGAGAAAAAAATATAAAGGCAAAAAGCGAGTCAAGGCGAGAGTCCAAAATTCCAATACATGTGTCACTGCAAAACGTGTCGGCTCGTTGCCTGCCGTCACCTCCCGGCATCACTCACTCCCTATATACCGGCGTCATACCACACACCTGGCAGTTCGTGTTCATGTCGCGATCCTGTGCGGCCGGGCAGCGACACACCCAGAGATGCCGTCCGTCACGCGTCGTGATGGCGTCGCCCGGCACCGACAGGCCCGACTGTATGGCGCACTCTATACAGTAGCGCCGCAGGCTCTCGATCTGGCCCACATCTGCGCCGGGCGCCCGGGGCCGGAACCGCGTGCGCGCCTCGGCCGCGGACACGGCGATGAGCAGCTGGCTGGCGTCGTACATGCGGCCGGACCCGGCACGCGCTGACATGGACGCTGGCAGAGCCCGCGACAAGGGGCTGGAGGTCCGGTGTGGCGGTGGCATCTGATGGTATCCCAAGCTGGGCGGCGATACCTGGTGGTGGTGGCCGCCGCCGCTGCCCATGCCCATGTTCAGGCCTCGCCCCATGTTCATCCCTCCTCTTCTACCGGCGCCGCCACCGCCAGTACCACCACCACCACCACCACCACCACCACCACCTCCTCCTCCTCCTCCTCCACAGACACCCCTGGCCTCTCTCAGCACAACCGCAGAGGGTGATGATGGCGTCGGCGGCGGTTGCACGACAGCGCTGTCCTGGCCGGGAGAGAGCGAGGGCACGATCTGGAAAGTGCGCCGCCCGGTATAGGGATCGCGCTCCACGACGCGGGCAATGGTAAAGGTATCGTCGGACCGCTGGAATTCGCCGGCCTCCTTCATCCGGAAGCAGAGGTAGCAGGCGTGGCTCTGTCGCGCCGTGGCCACCGTGGCCGACGAGTCGTACTGGGCCAGGATGGCATGGTGCACCGTCCACGAAAGGTAGTTCTCCACGCGCACCTGGCGAAACTGGGAGCTCAGCAGGGACAGGCTGATAATCTCATTAAAGCCAAGGTAGAGATGCATGCGAGCCCAAAAAGCTGGCGGAAGACGCAGGAGCCAGTGGAAATTCGGCGGCACCCGTGGCAGCGGCGGCAGCTCACCTGCGGCCAGGGCCATGGTGATGTGAGCCCTCTGGCGGCTGGCCATGTCAACCTCGGTGGCTCTGGACGGTTTTTTTGTCGGTGCCCTGCTTCCTCGTCTCTGTAGTTGTAATGGTCCGTTCTCTCCAAACTGCCCAAACCACGAAGACAAAACGAGGGAGACAATGGCCAGGGAAAGTGTATGCTGGAGACGGCACACTCTGTTATCGATCAAGTACGATATGAACTCGAAATATCTCGGTCCGGAAAGGTCGCTCTCGAGACCCTCTAGTCCCTGGATAGGAGCGCGATCTTCTGCAACTAGGCAGTCTAGACAGACTTGTGAGATCCACAAGCTTTAGCAGCACCTCTGAGGGATTCAGCCCCAGATACAAGATGGCCAAGTACACGAAAGAGGGGAATAAAAAAACCACTTGAAAAAAACGGGTAGTAATGGGCAGATGGTGTGCTGTAGACGTCAAGCTGCTGACATACTATGTCAAGGACACCAAACTGGGCTTGACACTCACTTTTATATATAATGAGAGACGGCAGGTGGGAAGGAGACAAGTATGCATATTACCTCGAATGCAACCACAATTCGTTTGCTCTCTCTATCTGTGGAAGAGAAGGGGGTGAAGGGGGGGTGAGAGGGGGGGGGTAGTAGTAGTAATAGTAGTAGTAGTAGTAGTAGTAGGGGTAGTAGGGGTATTAGAAGGGATAAACGGGGACACACCATCCAAACGTCTGTGTGTCGGCACCTCTACTGCCAGACATATAGATCTCTCTCACTCAGTACGCGAGGATGGGGCTATGTGGCAGTAACAAGGTAGAGTGAGGTAAAGAAGAACATGGAAAGGGCAGAGGGGCAAAGCAGGCAGATTTCAGGCTACCGCTGCGTGCTGTGCAGAGCTACCACTATGCCTAGGAGCCCTTTATTAGCTGATCTTGTCCAAGAAAGCGGCATATCCGATGCAAGTACTGCATCCATCCCGAGCCGTGAAACAAGAAAAAATAAAGAAACGAGAACGAAAAAAGACAAAAAAAGATAAATTCAGGAAAAGTAGGATAGAGCTAGAAGGGGGGGAGGGGTGAGGGAAAAAGCATATACCACCACTAGAGGCGCACTGGGATACCAATAGGTACCAGTGCAGAATAGGGGGGAAAACCATACAGACCGGTATTGGCCTGGTCAGCCCTATCCGATAGGGTAAAAGTTGCAGCCAGGTCTGTAAAAAAGGCTAGCAAGAGAGGAGGTACTTCTTTATGCACCCCCCCTTCAAGGGTCCAGTGCTCACACGGAAGCAGAAAAAACAAGAACGGGAACAAGCACAATGAGAAAACACAGTGAGATACGTGAGGCACAACGGGTTCGATCCGTAGCACTATTCCAACGCAAGCCGCGAGCCACATGGCAACGTCATGTTGTGCTAAGCGCACCTTTCGGCTTCTCTCATCCCTTGAATGATCTTCTGGCGTTTTTTTGTGTGGCAGGTGGTGGAAACTGGCTCTGCGCCCCGGTTTACTCGTTTTTAGGATGTCTTTTCGTCTTCTAGAAGGATCAAGCAAGGGAGGCCATAAACGTGGAAAACAGGGCGAGCATCAACGTGGCTCATAAATGGGTGTACGGTGCTGAGCAAAAGCGGATATACCCTCAAATCAAGGCAAAGTGCAACAGAAAACGAGCGGCCAGCATGCCCTGCACATGGGGCCTAGAACAGAGTGCAAGTAACAAGCACGAGTGCGTACCTCGAGTGGACATGTAGCAGGGCTTTGGAGGTAGAGGGTGCGATCTTGCATGCTTTGCATGGTACCATCCGAAGAGGGCGGGTGTCAGTGCATAGTGTAAGTCTGGTCTGGGGGAAAAGGAGGCGTACAAGTAGTGGCCGTAAAACGCTGGAAACACAGGCAGCCAACAAACTAACCTGATCTACACGGCTGTAGAAATTCTCGTAGCGCAAATGTTGTGTGCCGCCGCCCGAAGTAACGGCAGATGAGGAATACTTCTTTCTGTGGCTCGTTTCCTGTGCTGATCGCCGATGTTCTCTTCCTGTGCGAGCGTGTCTGTCCAGCCTGTAAGATACTAGTCGTTCGTATGGCAACAAGTCGTCTTCCGAGCTTTCCGCTGCATCCTGTCCGCCTTGCGAGACCGTGTTTGAAAAGCAGAGGAGAGAGCAACAGTGTAGAGCAGTAAGATGCAAATAAACCCGAAATAACTGTCCAATAAAGGCGATATGGAAATAAGAACTGCCATTGAACATTCCCTAAGATGCTGGTTAGCCCCCCCCCCCCCCCTCCTAGCTTGCAGCCAGGTGACTCGTGCTTCTCATGGCCGTTATGTTGCTTGGCATTTTCTGCTGCTGTGTCCCACTTTAGGGACGAAGGACAGTGTCTTTTCAAGGTTCACCCCTGCACGCTTCCTGTGCTTGGTGTTAGCAATGGCCCCAGTAGTTACAAGTATCTTTTCAAGAGTGTCGAAGCCCACTGAGGATCTTGGAGCAGATAGAAAAACCCACGCCGCTAAATCGATAGCGCTCTGTTCTTCTCTATCCCTAGCTCCAACGGCACGAGCTACGGACGAGCCTTTGCAAAAGCTGCAGATTGCTCCGTCACTACTCCGTACCCTCAGGGCAGACGAGCTGGCGTTGCTCCTCCCTAATAGCAATGTAACATGGAGCGTGCGTGAGACTCACCTGCATTGACTCTAGCAACGGTATTCAGAATCTTGTGGGGAGGGCTTGTTTAGTTTGTCTCTTTTCCGTCAAGGGGCCGGTGTCAAGGGTGGCGGGATCTCTGTACCTCGACGTTACCCTGAATGAAGATCAGACAGAGCATGGGGAGGTCATTTTGGCCAACCCTACGCGGTAGGACTGCCAGTGTTGTCCAAGGAATATCGGCCGTGCACCCCACGTTGGCCTGGCTACTCTGATCAAGAGGAGGCATGCCCCGGAGAGCGTTGAGAAATGTGGTCGGTCGGCTGGCCATAGGCAGGCGCATAGGTAGCCGCCGTAGGTACGTAGTGCCTTGTCGAACAGGAGATATAGTCGATGCATCTGCTGCGCCAGACTAACTCATCTGAGCATGCTGCCGCTCAGATAAACATTGATCCGACTCATTTTTCTTAGCATTCCCTCCTCTTCCCTTCCACATACTGCGAGTCTTGGTTCGCAGATCATGCTATACGTGAGAAGTGTGGGAACTATTGGCAAAGGCACAGGCGGCCGCGCCGCGCTTATGCCGTTGGGTGGTATTTTTGTCTCTTTGCGTCTCTCGGGCAAAAGTGCTCGTCGGGCAGACTGCTGCGGCAAGTGCGGTCTATCAGAGCCAGCTGTGTAAAAAGAGACACCCCACAGACATGGTGGTAGGGGGGAGGAGGGTGGAGTAATGAAAAGTGACATAAACGCAGACCGTCAAATCTAAAGAAGAAAAAAAAAAAAGGGGGGGGGGGGAGGGAAGGGTAAGGGTGGAGAGACCAAAAAAAACAGACGCAGAACACAGGAACAAACCCAACAAGGGGGCCAGGGAGAAAGAGAGGAGGGGTGGCGAGGTGTACTCGCCAGGCTAACAGCAACGATTGTCCTCCGTCGTTGAGTCGATGCCATCGACGGTTCCCGCAGGAGCTAACTAAGCGCGTCTGCATGCTGCACGGCGCACAAGTTCCGGAAGAAGAAAAAAAAGGAGACGCGGCCAGAGGGCGGCGTACCGCGCTCGTATGGAGCAAGGCAAGGTTGAGGTCGGATGGACCATTGTGCCGATTAGAGCAAAAATGCTCAGCCAAAGTGCTCTGTTAAGCGCCGAATTCTCCTCAGAGGCCCGACGGCTTGGAACCGAAATTCGAGGTATCTTACTATCTCTGCAAGGATGCGTATGGAGAGGTCCGCAATTTTTTCTCTGGTTACCTCCCTGGCCGAGCACACACAATGCCAGAGATACGAGCGTTGCCCTGTGCTCGTACTCGTATGTGGTAAAATTGAGCCTTTCGCAGCGACGACCGGTCAGTTGTCGATGTGATGTGCGTGTAAGTCCAAACGGACAGTTGCTTGGCGCTGAAAACTGTTTGGTGTGGGACGGACGGGGGGGTAGTATCGTCTGAGCCCCGCCAGTGCAGCCCAAGACGGGTAACTCGCGTCAAATGTCTATCATGTGTCTTTTTCCTCCCACCCAATCCGCCTCTAGCTATTCGATTAGAGTTGGAACTAGGCAGTATTCAGGCGGGCGTCTGTTGCGCAGACAGACTGGCGGCAAAGGGGCCCCTGCTAGGGCTTTTGGGGGGGGAGGGGGGAGGGGGGGAAGGGCAGCTGTTGGCGAGCACAAGAAGCAGGAAAACAAAGGTCACTGCGCAATGACAAGAAGGGGAGAGAGAGAAGAGACCGGGGTTTCGTACTTGTACGGAGTACTTTGCACCTTGCGAGACCGCACAAGTTGCAAAGTGCAAGGGTGTGTTTTTTTTGGAAGTCCGAGTAGCGTGCGTAACAATAGCATGGGCCAGAGAGGACGGCATTCAGTTAGTGCTGTTGTTTCTGACGAATAGGGGGCTATCCGGAGTGCTAGGGGAGGGGTGCCCTGGGGGGCCACAAGGGGAGGAGGGCAGAGGTGCGCGCCAAATATAAGGATGGCGATCAGAGGCAGATTATTACTCCGTATCCATTATTGGGCGTTGTGCGGGCTGATGCCCTTCCCGCTGCGCTGCTCGTGACTGTTGGCAGAGGGAAGTAATGCTTTGTGGACCTTGGGAGAGCCATTTTTATTCTTGAAGAGAAGGGAGGCAGACGTGCCGAGGAGATTGGCGTGGGACGAGCTTCGAGCCGGCCCATGCTTCGCGTCGTCGTCGCGTCTTTGCGAGCACGGGGCGCCTTGCGAGATCAGCGGCGCCGGACTCGATGTGTGGTCGTTTTTCAGGACCGGCCCTGAAGCTTTCACATTGTGTCTCTCTTGCGCGGTTAAAGCGAGCAGATCCCGTGCCTTTTGCGCACAAGTGATCGAGCTGATCATCCCGAGCGAGAAACAAGAGGTACGTGTCTTGGCATTTGGCGAAACGAAACGAAGAACAGTGGATTTTCAGCCGGTTCCCTGCGCTGGGATGATGTGATGGTTGCTGATGGCTGCAGCGGGAAATGGAAGAACAAGGAAACATCACGGTCAATCTTGAAGCACAGTGGGGAAGGATATGTATGACACATGCGCGCTTTCCTCCATGGCTCCTGCCTTTTTCTCCGACTTACCTGGAGGAGCAAGTACGACCGTGACAGAAGGCAGGCCGGCGGCTATGTGGCCTCCCGTTGCGATACGCTCTCTCTCCACGGAGTATCTTACCTAGGCATGCCTGCAGATGGGACAGACGCGCCGCCTCATCAAGCGGGGCATGAGGCCACTAACAGCGAACAGACGGCGACACACAAATCCTGCTTTGATTTTTACTCTTTTGGGCTTGCTGCTGCGAAGACAGCCCAAGACGGCCCCCAACAACCAACCCCCCCCCCCCCCCCCGGGGCCCCTTTTTGCGGCTGTCGAGACGGCCTGCGGAAAGTAAAGACTCCAATTTAGCCCCGGCATGAACAAAACTGCCGAGACGAAGAGGCCGCATCATTTTGCGTTTCCCCCGTGCCTGGACTTTCGAAAGAAAGTGCCAAACAAGACGGACACAGCGAGCCGACCGCATCCACGTCTTGCATTCGAGCGACTTTCGACCAAGACACCATACATTCGCAGTGGCAGCCGCTCCAAGCACGACAAGGCGCGCCAAATCATACGCAGAAATCAATTTGCTTTGTTGGAATGATGCTTGCAAAAAGGCCGAAAGTGACGGCTCGGCGGGAGTCGACTTCAGGGTCTCGGTGCTCGCGCTCTTATCACGGCAAGCGTCTCACGACCAAATGCGGTCAACGCGCCGGTCTCGATCATGATATGCGGTGCAGTCGGTGGCTGCAAGTGCAGGCTACTGGCACGATGTCCTCTCTTTGCTTGTTCCTATCCTGGCAAGTGGCAGGCGTGGTGACTTTGACAAGAAAGCCTTTTTGGCATCCGGTGTACTGAAAGCAGTCATTTGAGGACTAGTAAGAAAAGGCTCAAATAAAACAATATTTGCAAGTGAGGCAAATACAAAAGCAGACCGTCATGAGCAGAGGATTCCGATTCCCTTGAAGCTCGCCTTGCTTCTTCTGTCTCAAAGGTTGTGGCGGCTATGGCGCGCTACCTCCGATATCGGCTCCATACATGATGTCCACAACACAAATACTGCGTCAGAGACCCTTCCCGGGCGAGGGAAATGGAGTGTTTGAAATTTCATCAGAGTTTAGAATCGGGTTTTGCTTTTTTCTGCCACTGGGAACCCAAAAACCGCGAAAAATGGCGGCAGAAAAGAAAGACATTTGGTCTACAGAGGTGCGCCTGTAAGGCTCTACTGCGGTCGGCCGAGACATTAACGCAAAGCAAATGCACAGTCCTATCAAAATGCGGCCTCGTTTGTCCCCAAGCTGGCCGGAAAGGTCATTGGGTGGCTGGATGTGCAGAAAGACGACATCATCCTGGACATTGGCTGCGGCGGTGCGCCGGACCCCCTTCTCAGCCGCTCTTGTTTTTTTTCCTTCTCGACTGACCGAATGTGTAGACGGCGTGATTGACGTACAGCTCGGACAGGTGCTGGCCCTGGGGGCGGGCCGGCTGCACGGCGTGGATAGCTCGGCCAAGATGATCGCCGCTGCCGGCGAGGCAGCGGCCAAGGCCGGGCTCAGGAACTGCACCTTTGCAAGCAAGCACCCCTACTAGGCAGTCTTTGTGTGTTTTATATACGGAATTGTGAATGCACATGTGCTGACAGGATGGCAGCTCTGGACGGCAACGACCTGGCCGAGGAGGCGGAGCTGCAGGCCGGGCACTTTAGCAAGGCCTTTTCCAACGCGGCCATGCACTGGATCCTGCGCGACACGGCCAAGCACGAGCGGTTCTTCCGGGGCGTGCGCGACGCGCTGCAGCCGGGCGCCGTGTTTGCGTTTGAAATGGGCGGCCTCGGCAACGTGGCCGAGCTGGTGACGGGCATCGTGGCCGGCGTCAGCCGGCGCATCGGGCTGGCGGCGGCCAAGGCGACCAACCCCTGGTTCTTCCCGGACGAGGCCTGGGCGCGCGACATGATGGAGACGCGCGTGGGCGGCTGGAAGATTGAGAAGATGGAGCGCGAGTGGCGGCCGACGCCGGCCGATGCCGGCGGCGTCGATGGCTGGGTGCGCCTGATGGGCCGGCCGTTCCTGGACGCCGTGCCGGACGAGGCAGAGCGCGAGGCCTGCACGCGCGAGGTGGTGCAGCTGCTCGAGTACACGACGGCGCAGCCGGGCGGCTCGTACATGCTCAACTACGTCCGGCTGCGCGTGCTGGCGCGGAAGATTTAGATGATGGTAGGTTTGGGAGCTCAGAAACTCGCTGACCGGGCCGGTCACTAAAAAGCGGGTCGTTGCTCGAGCCGGGGAAGGTGCAAATGACGTTGGGCTGTTTCTGTGCTGCTCACTGTCTCTGCAGCGAGTTGTGTGTGTGTGGGTGGGTGGGTGGGGTGGGGGGTGCCTGAGCTGGCGTTGTATCTTTGTAATTTTTCTGCCCGACCAGCTCTCTGACCTGTGTCTTGGTGTCTAGTCTCGTCTAGGGTCTTTCGCCCACCGCCTTTCCCGCCTTCTCTCTTTCCCACCTCTTTTCCTCGACCGCGACCGCACCCGAGCTCTACACGAGACGGAACTGGCGGAAGAACGACAGCCTGCTTCTTCCCGACCGGTGCTTGTGATCGCACCCCTCCTTTGAGTCAGTCACGGCCGCCCAAGATGTCGTCTGAAGACAAGCAGCCGTTTATGGATGTGGTGAGTAAAAGTGCGGCTTTTCTTTTTTGTTTTTTGTATCTTTATCTTTTTCTTTTTCGTGGGGAAGACCACTCTGGTTTTGAGTGCGTGTGCATGGGGCTGACGGCGGGTGTGTGCAACCACGCAACAGCTGAGCACGGTGTCGACGGAGGTGCAGCGGTATTCCGGCCAGGTGGCCGGGTATGTGGACGAGAATTTCGACCGGGTGGCGGACGCGGTGCGGGACCAGCTGGCGTCGGCGACGTGGCTGCCCGACATTGTGCGGAACCAGCTGCCGAAGCCGCGGCCGCCGGTGGCGGTGGAGCTGGTGCCGGCGGTGGCCGACATGACGCTGTACGAGCGGACACAGGACTGGGTGCTGCGGCACAAGGTCCTGACCACGGCGCTGGCGGTGGTGGCCGGCACCGTCGTCTTCCGGACCGTCCGCCGGGCCCAGTCTGAGCGCAAGTTGCGCCGGGCGCGGCGGGCCCGCAACGGGGCCCGCTGCGAGGTCGTCGTCGTGGCGGCGTCGCCGATGCTGCCGATCACGCAGTCGCTGGCCCTGGACTTTGAGCGCCGCGGCTTTGTCGTCTACATCGTCTCCGGCTCGGCCGAGGACGAGCAGGCGGTCCGCCAGCTGGCCCGGCCAGACGTGCGGCCGCTCTCGATTGACATTACCGATGTGGGTTTTTTATTTCTTTTTCTTCTTTTCTTCTTTTCTTCTTTTCTTCTTTTCTTCTTTTCTTCTTTTCTTCTTTTCTTCTTTTCTTCTTCTTTCTTTTCTTCTTTTCTTCTTCTTTTCTTCTTTCTTCTTTTCTCCTTATATTTTTTCCTTCACTGACGTCCAGCCGGCCAACACGGCTCTCGCTCTTGAGCGCTTCGCCCTCTACCTGCACGCGCCGCATGCGGCCGTGCCCGGCGCCCGGCGCAGCCACCTGACGCTGACGGCGGTCATCCTGATCCCGTCGCTGACCTACCAGACGTCGCCCATTGCCACCATCCCGCCCTCGAGCTTTGCCGACCTGTTCAACACGCACCTGCTGCAGCCGATCCTGACGATCCGCGCCTTCTTGCCCCTGTTGACGGCCCGGACGGCGTTGCAGACGGGCGGCGACATTGTGAGCGACACGGCCGACGGGGCGGCGGCCGAGGCGGCCGAAAAGCCAGACGACGAGAAGGTGGCAGCGTCGGTGTCGGCGTCGGCGTCGGCGCCGGCGTCGGCGCCACCGTCGTCGACGTCGACGCCGAAATCGGTGCTGTCGTCGGCATCGGCGAAGCTGTCGCAGCTGTCGCAGCTGACGCTGGCGGCCCGGCTGCGCAAGGGGCCGAAGCCGGACCGGGAAGCGACGCCGCCCAAGGTGCTGGTGTTCACGCCGTCCATCATCTCGTCGGTCAAGCCGCCGTTCCACGCGCCCGAGTCGACGGTGTGCTCGGCGCTGTCGGCCTTTACAGAGGTGCTGGCGGCCGAGCTGCGGCCGCTGTCGATCCCGGTGACGCACATCCAGCTGGGCACCTTTGACTTTTCGGGTTTCGCGCCCGCGCGCAGCGTGACCGCGCACCACTCGCACGGCACGCGCGTGCCCGTGCCGGCGGCCGAGACCATGTCGTGGTCCGAGCCGGCGCGCCACCTGTACGGGCGCAACTTTATGGCGCAGAGCGCGTCGGCCCTCGGCAGCGGCCGCGCCATCCGCGGCCTGCGCGGCACGTCCATGCGCGACCTGCACCACGCCGTCTTTGACGTGCTCGACGGCTCCAACACGAGCGCCGCCGTGCGCGTCGGCCTCGGCGCCGATCTCTACGGCTTCGTCGGCAGCTTCGTGCCGCCCGGCCTTGTCGCCTGGATGATGGGCGTGCGCAAGGTCGACGACCTCGGCCGCTGGTACCAGGCCACCGCCAAGCCCGTGCCCGCCTCCGCCGCGGCCGCCGCTGCCGGCGCCGGCGCCGGCGCCGGCTCCTCCGGCTCCGCCTTGTCTTCGACCGCCTCCAACGTGTCCGTGTCGTCCGACGCTTCGTTGCCCGGCGGCGGCGCCGGCGGCGGCGACAGCACTCGCCGCAGCAAGCGCTCCAGCGCGGCCCGCGACGGCTTTGTCGCCGTCGACGACGACGAGGTCATTGACGCCCACGTCTGGCGGTGAGACGGCACCGCACGGAAACGGCAGCCAAAGATCTCGCGTTGACGATTACGATGTCATGACACGACGCACGACAGCATCGGGACGGCCCATTTCTGGGATGACGACTTTTCAACTCTCATGTTTCAAGCGTACGCGCACACACACGCGCACTCGCACACGCACACGCACACACGCGCACACGCACACACGCACACACGCACTCACGCACACACTTTTCTCTAGGCGTTTTGCCAACACCCAAACATACCGCTCTCAGCTCTTCATTTCTCATTTGTTGCTACCTAGCCAAGCATATAGATATATATGCATGGTACTCCTGCCGGCATGGCCGGGGCAGGAAAATAGACGGACATCCGTACAAGTTGATGTAGTTCCATCTGGCATGGCGTTTCCTTGCGTGTGTAGTTTGTCGTCTGTGCAGATTCGTCGTCTGTGCAGATTCGTCGTCTGTGCAGATTCGTCGTCTGTGTATTTTCGTCGTCTGTGCAGACTCTTGTCTCTTAGAAATTCCGCCCGCGGAACCCGCGTGTGCTGCTGCCACCGCGGCCCCGCCAAGGGCGGCCCATGTTGCCGCCGCCACCGCGGAAGCCGCCCCGGTGGTCGCGGGACCGGCCATCGTCGTCGCCGTCCTGGTGGTGCTGTGAAGGGTCGCCGCGCCGGTCGTCGGGCGCGCCGCCGGACATGTAGGTGTCGTCGTCGAAGCTGCCGCCGCCGCCGCCATCAGCGTGCTGCGAGGTGCTCGAGTCACCGGCGGCGGCGGCGTCGGCGGCGGCGGCGGCAGCGGCGGCAGCCTCGGCAGCGGCGACGGTGGCGGCGGCGTCGGCCGGGGCGACGGCCGGGGTGGCGGACCAGCGCGGGTGGGCGCCCTCTTTGCAGGCGCGGCCGGCGGGGCAGAAGCCGGCGAGGTAGCAGGGGCACAGGGTGCGGCGGACGTGCTTCTTGGGGCAGTGGGGGCCGAGGGCGCAGAAGCCGCGGTCGTCGTAGTCGGGGCAGGGCGGCAGCTTGCTGCGCGGGTCAATGTGCAGGTAGAGGCACTCGTCGCCGTTGCTGCAGTAGCCGTTGCGCAGGAAAAAGTTGCACTCGGGCATCTTGCGCAGGTTGTACTCGTGCAAGAACTCGCAGCCCTCGCCCTTTTTGCACAGGCCGCGCAGCCAGTGCTTGCAGACGAGGCTGTTGAACCCGCCGCCGCCGCCCTCGCGGCCGCCCGCCGCCACCGAGCTCGACATGTGCCGGTCCGGGCAGCGCGAGCCCTGCGGGCAGTGGCCCTGGCTGTACGCCTTGCACACGGGGCGGTCCGCCGGCAGGCCGTGGTGGTATGTCGACTGGAGAAAGGGCGTAAAGGCAAAGGTGAAGGAGCTGTGCGTGTGCGCCAGCATGTCGGCGGCCAGCCGCGCGTGCGCCGACGACGGCGGCGCCGGCTTCAATGGCATCGCCAGTGCCGATGCCGACAACGGCAGTCCCGGCCCCGCCGGCCTGTAGGCGGAAGCGGCGGCCATTGTGTTTGTCCGTCCGCGCAAGAATGTCGAGCTGTGGAAGCGGCAGCGGGCTCGAGGTGGATTTTGGTGGCACGGCAGTCTCGTCCTGGGGTTCGTACTTGGTTGAGCCTGTTTGCTATTCTGTGAAAAAACGTGCAAGCTGAGCCTCAGAGTGCTGCAGGCGGGGCAGCGTCTGCTCGTTGTCCCGTGTGCCGATTGTTGTCGGTGATGATGCTGAAAGGCGCCAGGGAGCTCAGGCGCCGTTTTTGGCTGTGCAGTAGCGCTGTGGCGATTATTACTAAGCATTCGGGCCTTCACTCTTCTTGTACGTATTCCGGGCTTGTACAATGAATTTACTCCGTACATTGGCACGGTAAATTATCTCGATATTCTCGACTATATACACTCTCCTGTAGTTGCTCCAGCCAGGGTGGAGAGGCACGGCTCAATTCCAGGTGGCCGGCTCGTCTGTCAAATCGTGACATCCATCACTTTACTCGCCTGGTTGCATGGCGCTGTTGTACCGATGCTTGTGCCGAGTGTGGCAGAAACCCGAGCTCTCTGTTCTGCACCGGTGGCATCGGCGGCATCGACGGCAATGGTGGTAGCAGTGGCGGCCGTGCGGCATCTGTGTTTCCGGGTGTCCCCAGAGGCTCCAGAGCCGTTTCGGGGCAGCGCCGTCTGATGGATGGGGCTTGGATGCGAGAGGAGGCAGTTTTTGGTCCTGCCGCCCCTTATAGCGTGGCCACTACGACCCCTGTTGCACCGGCTTCTGGGCATACCAGGCGTAATAGTTGTAGTAGCGGTGGACGGAGTCGTCGGCAAGGCTGCGGCGGACCTTGGCGATCCAGACCTCGCGCTCGAGGTCGCTGAGGCCGAGCGCGTCAATGGGCCGGGTCATGATCGTGGGCACGAGCTCGAGCACGGCCGTGCGCAGGTACTGGCCGATGCGGCGCAGGCGGCGGTCGGGTGGCCAGGAGCCCAGCGGCACCTTTTCCTTGATCAGCTCAATGTGCGTGAAGCCGGCGCGGCGTAGCGGCCCGCGCAGCTGGCGCGCACGCCCGTGGCGCATGCCGCGAAGCTCGAGCGCCTGGTTAAACATTTCGTAGAAGCCAATGATGGGGTCGTCGGCCGGCATGGTGTCGTCGTCGCAGTAGGGGTAGCCGTAGAGTTCCTGGAACTCGATCCAGCCGCCGGGCCGGAGATTGCTGCTTGTCAGAGATGGAAGGGGGGAGAGGGGCAGCAGACGAAGGGAAGAAGAGAAGAGAAGGGGGAGATAAAGAGGAGGGGGAGAAAAAGGAGAAGAAACGAAAAACGGGAGAAGAAAAGAGGAGAAAAGACAAAAGAGCAGACTCACTCAAACACCGCCTGGACGAGTTTGTCCGGGTCGAGCAGGAAGCTGGCCACCTGGCGCAGGTGCACAAAGTCCCAGTCGCTGCCGTTCATCCACTCGGCCTCGCAGTCGTCGATGATGAAGCGCACGTTGTCGGGGAGCCACTCGGGCTGGATCGGCGACAGGTCGGTGCCCAGGATCTGGGCGCCCGGGAACAAGTCGCCCACTAGAGGGTCAGTCCTCTCTCTCTCTCTCGCTTCGCTTCTCTCTCCGCGAGGTTAGACGCACTCTCAATGGCCCATATGCCTGGCGAGAAGCAGCTGTCAGCGTTGCCAGGAAAACGGGTCCAAAAACACGAGACCTACCGGTGCCGGTCCCAATGTCGAGAATCTTCTTGGGGTCGTCCCCGATGGGCGCGTAGTAGTGGCGGCCGTTCTGGTGCCGTGTCAGCGAGGAGCGAGGAGGCAACAAGGGGCACGATGCGCACCGTGAGATCCATAAACATGGCGTGCTTCAAGTTCTCGCGCCGCTGCTCCTGGTCGTCGTTGGGGATCGGGTAGCGGCCATTCTCGTACAGGTGGTAGCGCCGGCCGTTTTCGTGCACATGCTCCCACACGCCGTCAGCCTCCCGCGGCGGCGGGTCCAGGTCCTGCCAGTCGTTGACGACCGGGTCGGCCTCGGCGTCCGGCAAGGGCGGCGAGGGCGGCGAGGGCGGCGAGGGCGACAAAGGCGGCATGCTGGCCGACTCGGCGGGTGGTCTGATGACTCTGCCGAGACGGGCCCGCCCCTCAAGGTCCTCGGTCGAGGCGAAGAGGGCGCGCAAGGACGTCGAGCCGCGTCAAAATGTCTCAACAAGTGCCGAGTGTTGCCCGAGGAGTCTTGTCCCTCTGCGATCTGAATTGGTTTCCTGGGGATTCTCAGGTTCTGGCACAAGGCGAGAAAGAGACCGAAAGACGGAGGAGGGGCTCAAAGGCAAGACAACAAATCAAAGAGGGGTGCTGCGTCCAACCCAACAGCCCCAGCGGCCTCTTTTGCGCAATCATTTTCTCGGAGGGAGGAGGAGGGGGGGGGGGGGGGGGGACCCCCCCCCCGGGGGCCCCCGCCCGGGCCCAACACCGGCCCATTGGGGGCG